>WAAG01039524.1:39655-49750 GCA_013390105.1 Tichodroma muraria | reverse complement strand
TCTCAGCTCCCTCCTCAGGGCCATTCTCTCACCTATCAGGCAGTGGGATGAACTCAAGCCAGCCCTGTGCTAGGCTTCTGGCAATAAACCTGTAGTGGATGTCTATGGTCTGATGAAGAACGCGAACAAAACTTGCCACCTTGATGAGACACAAGATAGAATAAACCAGCCAGAGCTCAATGCCATTTCCCTGCAAGCAGGAGCTGATTTTGCCATTTGACCAAACCTTTCCCTCACAGGCACTGAGCAGCATTTCCCTGAGGAGCTGCTTACTCTGACACTGCAAATTCCAAGCAGGTGTGAGTAGGGGCTCACAGCTGTAACAAGAAAGTAATACTCTCCTGGATATGCCTCACTAGAGGGGAACCAAGTTCATGCCATTCCCAGAAGACTGAAGACATCCTACTCAATAAGGACATAGAAATTCCAATTACAGCCAACTTGCCTAAAATCACTGAGAGGAGGGAAGAGAGAGACACAGAATGAAGTGCTTGTTGACAAAGGTGATAAAAAATCAGAAGTCCAAGCCTTGCTGTGACCAGCCAGGATGTTTGAATCCAGGTAAGAAAAGGGAGGTTGCTGCTGTCAGAGGGAGAAGTGTAGGAGAAACAAGTTAATTCATCATTGCACTGCCAATATGGTCTCTCCTTGCCTCTTCACCCCATTTGTGCTACAGACCTGACTTCGGGCCACTGTCACAGTGTCCTGTAAGCCCCCAAAACTACAAGGGGACCAGGATGCAATGCAGCACAAGTTTTTTTCTTCTAACAAAAACCACCCTGACTCCCATATCCTGCCTAACACCCTTCATCTCTTTTGAAAAACCTATTTTTTCCACCCAAAACCTCAGAAAACAGAGCTTGGGAAATTACTGTTCCCGTTTCCTTCGTGCACTGCCTGCTGACTTTCCAGCACCCACTTGAGCTCATATGGCTCCTGGGACTCAAAGGAACTTCAAGTGACAAGGTTAGAAGGAGACACTTAGAAATTAGAAGAAAATAAGAGCATTAATATTTTGCACAAAATCCAGCACAGAGATTCCCAAGTTCACACTTTAAATATAATTTAGCTTTGCTCTAATTTGTACCACAAGCACTGTTTATGCAGTGCTCCTTTTTAAAAGAGAAGAAGAAAAGAAAAGTGGTGCATGTGCACTCAGGCCCACATCTGTGCACAGACTGAGATTTGCTGACACACCACGAGGCTCTGTAGGTTCTGGTTTCTCCACAGAAGCTGTGATGCAGAAGGCACTCATTAAAAACAGCGACCCACCTCTTTAGTGATTTCCAATTGTCAGGTTTTGTTGCTCAGATATCTCACAAAAATAAATTACCATTTTCACCCTACACACAAAGGATGAAATGGCAACAGTAATTCTTTCATTGTCTTTACAGTAGGCTACATGGTGAGTCCTGTTCCTTTCTTTTCAAACCATTTCCCCACCCCACTTTTTAAGGCTTTAAATTTTAATACGAACTCACTCTCGGGTCTTCTCTTTTGCGAACCTACCACACTGAGCTGTCTATTACTAAAAGATTTTCAGTCTATATAATATGTTGGTTGGAAGCAGTCCACATTGGACATCAGTTCCTTTTTGTTGATACCTCAAACATAAAGAAATATACTCAGTATCAGAGATCCATGCTAGCTCAAATAATGTCTCTTCAGTTCTACTCAATATGGGTCAAGCAGCATTCTTCGCTCTGCTGCTCAATGAGCATCAAAGAATATTTCATTTTGCCTAATTCATTGTGCAACTTCACCATCATAACCAGCCACTTAAGTTGTCTAAATACACAAGGAGCATTAATTCTACAAGGCAGTGTGCATTCAGCATTTGTCTTGCAGGATTTAAGTCTCCACTGGACTCAGGTCCTTAACTAAACTCACATCTGCCTAATTCTCCTTGTTCAGCTGAAATTTAAAGAGAAATCTAAAAATTAGGTGTCCTGGGGTGATTTTATGATGATGCTTTATTCCCTAATCATCTGCTTTATGCCCAGGAATGGCTGCTGTATCTTAAAGATGAACCAGGCAGTGGGGCTGGAGCCTGGCAACTCCGGGGCTCTGTGCAAACTCTCTATCCATGCTCCAGGCAGCACGGCCCAGGGACCCTACATTGTTCCTTTTGTCAGATTAGTTTTTGCTAACCTGAAGCCAGAAGTTTTTTCCTTTCCCTTCCTCTAGCCTAGAGGCTGTACCAGGAATCCTTTTTGGCAGCTTTTTGGGTTTTTTTTTCCCCTGGAACTGCTTTTGGCTTGGCTTGTTTTTCTTTCTGACCCGTCCGGGGAGCCAGAGACCCAAGACCTCAAAGGAGCTGAACCAGCGTGACAAAGGACATTAAAATCCACCAACTTTAGCTGCTGTGAGGAGGAGACCCACACCAGAGATCCAGCAGGCTCCCAGCTGCTGTGAACTCTTTTCTCCTCCCTTCCCAGGAGGGCAGCTGCCACCTTTGCCTCTCAGCCATGTGGAGAGGTGGGGGTGAGGTTCAATTTTTTTTCCTGTGCTTTGTGAGTATTTTGCTTTGTTAATAAACAGTTTTTCTTCCACTTTCATCCCCTGGTAACCATTTCTCTCATTGGCAGAAGAAAAGGGAGTTATTTAAGCCCTTTCTCTTTTGAGGAAACGCTCATTCCAGAGTGTTTTCTCCTAAAATTTGTCTCCAAAACCCTAGACAGGAGGGAAACATGGTGTGCCTGCTCAACACAGTGCTTGTGTTTTGCAAACTGGAAGTAAACAGCAACAAAGATACAACATCTAAACTGTATGGGATTATTACTGGCTCAGTAATCACCTAAGTAGTGTATCACCTGCGTGACAGTAATACAACAAAGAAAAAGCAAGGTCTTGTCCTGACAAGGCAAAGGGAACCCACTAAATAGTGACAAAGTTATAATACTTATCTGTAATGACTCCCTAAAGGCTGAATGTCTGGGTGCAAAAGAAAAGGAATAAAAACCTAGAACTTACAGATCTTCTGTGATGTGAAAGGAATAAACTCAGAATCTTACCAGTTATTTCAGAAGAAACAAACAGTGCCAACCCTTTGGTGTTAACACCCAGGTTTTGTGTGAAAAGATTTTAATGCTTCCACTAAAAGTTTAAAGATCTTCCAAATGGAACTGTAGAAGATACCAATCTTAAAGTTTCAAAATCTTGGTTTCAAAAAGAATCTTACAGTGTAACACAGAAACATAAAAAAATGGGTTTCAGTGTCAAGCACAAAAGAAAAATACTGTGGATGGCAAACACCCCAGTAACTTCCCCCTTTAAACATGTCTGGCTGCAGAGTGTAGAAGTGATTTTAGTTATGGTAAAGGGGCAATCAGACTCAACACTGAGCAAACTGCTGTCTTGCCCTGTAGAGAAAACCCTGCAAGCACTAATACAAGAACATTTTCTTACACAAATGTTCTTATCCAATAGGAGCCTAAAATAGTGCTCATATATGGGGAAAAGGGGGAAAAAAAAAAAAAAGCAGGAAATGGGAAAATCTCCTGAAACAATATTCTGAATATAGATAGAGATTACAATATCTATAGTATTAAAACACTAAGAGAGTGATGAGAATACAACGTAAGCATGCATCTAAATTGCTGCTAAGAAAATTCGATAAAAACCTAAGCAGCCCATCTAAACAGATTTGTAAACCAGAAAAACTAGGACTACTCAGCACTGATTAGCAGGTGGAGTTCTATCAGCTCACACCACACACTGACCTCGATTCTCTAAGCATCTCACACAGAATTCAAGTTCGTTATATCTTCAAACCAGGTTTTAAACCCCTGAATCATACTCGCCCCTCATTGCAGCAGCTCCTGCACTTGGAAACACAGAAAGCAACTGCAAGGAGGAACGAGAATGACAAAGGACTGGGAAAGTTAGCTGATGTTTTTTAAGCCTCATACCCAGCTGCACCATCAGTGATGTACTGATTCAGCACTACCTTGGATTCTAGAGAGAACTATTGTTCAGCCTTAACATTGCAATATTCTAACTACACATGCTAGGATAGATGGATATGCATGTCCAGTATCACAGCTTTTCAGTTTGAGTAGTCCAGGCCTTTTACAGACATTCAAAGTGAAATATATGTTGTGGGAGGAGGATTACAGCTGTACTGCAAGCCCTCATGGTTTATGAGGTCAGCATAATGGATCAATTAATTTACAGCCTTTTTTTCCCCCTAGAGTAGAAGCCATTAATATTCTACATATACTTACTCCTGCAGATTGGGGTTTAATCAACACAGTACTTCAGGCAACATGAAGTACTGTAGGAAAAGTAAAGACTCTCAGAGCCAGAGTTTAGCTTCACAGAGTAGGGCTTAGCCTCTCACCACCTTGCAGAAGTACTTAAAAGCTTACAGAAAAGCCCACTGGGGGAGAGAAGAAAACGTGAAGACAATCTACACTTGGAAATCTAAACATATACACTAGCACTGAGGAAAAGTGAGATATTTTAAGAATCACCTTGAATCAGCCTAAGTCGTAGAATTGATGCAGTTACAGCAGGAAGTTCCCAATGCAGAGCAAGGTGCAGCAGTAATCACAGCCATCTGAGGGGAGAGAGGAGCCCCAGCCACACTGACCACAGATGCTTCTCAGAGCTGACAAGGTGGCTGGGCACCGTCCCTGGATGGCAAATTCCTTCTGGGCTGAGACAAGCACAGAGACTCAGACCCAGCCCAGCCAGCCTGCCCTGGGCTGTGGAGAAGCCCCACGCAGGAAAAAAGGACTCTGACTCCTGCTTCTCAGATCTCGAGTGAAAAAAAACAAGCTGCTGATGAGAACTCTTAGGCTTCAGAGCCACTGATAAATTCCAGAAAAACCATGGCTGCACGAGACTCCAGCTCTTCAGTTCTGACACCCAGAACAAACACCACTGCTCAGGTCATGGCCATTTTCCCCTGAGTGCTTTAGACGACCCTGCCAGCGATCACAGGTCCTCTCTACAGAGCCTCAACCACAAAAGGGGAAGACATTTCAGATTAAAAGAGATGAGGAAAGACCATTCTCGCCCACACCAATTTCACTCACTGCTCTCTGTTCTTATGTCAATAAGGAAGTCTGTCCAATTCGCAGCTGCCTACACCGGGAGCGTTATTAAGCCAAAAGATTAGATGCTTTGCTTCTTTCATACCCATTCTAACCCTGCTCCCCAAGCAGCTTTTGCAGAAAAGCTATTAAAAACAGAGAGAGACAGTTCAAAGGGACGTCTCAATCCTGAAAGACAGCATATCCCTCCTCTTTCCCCCCACACCACTTCTCTCGTTCCCCTTGTGCTCCCCAAGGCTCGTTATGGAGGTGCTCAGCACAAACAGAACTAGATTTTAGACTGGGCTGCCATCTGCATGCTGAACTGTTCCCTGCTTTTACAGAGCCTTTAAAACAGGCTTCTTTCCATGACCATACAGCAGAGAAACTACAGCTGTTACTGTCAGCCGCACTGACATTATTCCTGCTCTTATATACACTCATAGCACTGCAATATTAACAAAATAACAATATTTGCACTATTCATGGCAAATCTGGTCCAAATGCACTGCTGCACGTTAATGAAACAGCTCTGTGAGAATACAGTTCTGCATGCGATGTGCTTCATTCAAGAAATTCATTCCTTGATCTCATCCATGGCCACACACCTTCCTAACTAATACATAATGTTCAAAGAAGACAAAATTAACAGGAAAAGATGACATACCAGCTGTCAGGCTCCTTATAAAACACTCGTCTACAGTTTTCCACTTAGAAAATAGTCCCAGAGAAGCCAGACATGGCACTTTGCCGTCAGCAGAGGCAAGTTGCTTTCATTAAACTCGGCATCTTCTCTGTTCCTTAAAGTGATAAACAGATTCTTGATGGGAATTTTTTTTCCTTACATAACCAGAGACTGGACTTTACACATATGTATTGCCAGATTTCTCTGAGTGAAAATAAGAATACAATGAAGTAAGCAAAGAAACAACATCCCCCCCAGAATCTGAGAACCATGAGAAACTGCTTATAGAATACTACTTTGACACATTTTTGAAATCTTGAAAACAATAGAGCTTTGTTCTGATGAAGCCAAAATAAAAGTAAAATACATATTTTGTGTGCCCTGAAATTACTCTGTCAAACAGACATCCTTGCTAATTAACTGTTACATAAAACAAAGAAAAGAAGGATGGAAGGAACTCTCTGTAGCGCTTTTAGGGTGGAAAGAATTAGCCAAAACTGCTACAGAAGTTTCTAACACACAGTCTCTCTCTCTCGCTACCTTTGTTACTGAATATAACACATCCCTCAGTTCACCAATTCCTAGAGGGTTTACCTGGATCTAGTACCAGATGCCAGGGAAAACCCTCACCATTAAAGCTAGCAAACAGGTTTTCCTTATTCTCAGCAAGGGCAAGATCTTTTCTCTCTGTTTTGTTTTCAAGGCTGTTTAAAGAAAGATTTATTTTTAGTTGGACATCCTGAAAAGCAAATTGCCTCTTAAAGTGCCTCTTTATTTTGTGATACACTTTAAATGCTCACTTTCCCTTCCAGCACTAAAAGAGCTCCTGATAAATAGCTCAGACTCTCATTGTTTGAGGAAGGCTTAGAAATGAAGAGCAGACACAGTTTGCCATACAGCTCTTTAAGGCTGTTTAACAATTGTTCACTATTTAACATCCCTTGATATTTTCAGCTTGAGCCTAAGTTTGAAGTGAGAGATTACTCAGAGCCTTAATGTTTCAGAGAGCAGGAAAAGTCCATACACTATAAATGCTCTATTTGTACTTTTCACAGTGAGTACAACCTCTCAGCCTTTTCCCTCAGACACAGGGGTCAAGGCCACCAGCCCCAACCATCCCTGGCAGCTTCCCACCTCAGCCAGCAGGGATGACTAGCTGCACATGCTCCTTGGAACTTTTACTCCACCTCTGGTCCCACAAGGGAATCGAAACCCAGGGAACAAAAAGTTTTGAACAGCCTCTCCCTTCCGAATACCACTCAGAAAACACTGTTCTCCTTAGCTTTAAGGGATTACTGTAACATGCATTCTCTCCCCAGGAAACAGCTGAGAATAGTCATGGAAAAAACTACTCTGCCTATGCAAACCAACCACCTTACAGGAACATCCCATCCAGACAGCCTGGATGCTCCTGTCCTCGCCAAGCAGGCAGAGCACCCCAAGGGGTACAGGGCTCACATGCTATCCCCATTCCCTCCTCCTTGCTTTCCAGCAGCCTATCTGCCTCTCTGCTGGGCTCCAGCAGCTGCCTGACATCTCCAGAAAAACCCACTCCTACACCCTCCATGGCTCAAGCTTATCCCGCAGTGGCACAGCGCAGCACCCCTGAGATCCTGAGACCAGCAAATGTGCTCCTACCTGCCTCCACTTCCACACTCCTCTGCAGCCCCATCCAGGCTTAAGGCTGCCAAGTCCAGCTCCTTCTGAGGCCCAAGCCTTCAGCCTCCATCAAACCAGGAATCTTCCTCCTCCTCCTGCACCCACACCACCAATCCCTGCCTGATCAGAAGTGACCTGTGCCACAAGAACAGCCCTTCTGCTGAGCTCACCTTCACCGCAACCAGCCTATGAATCCCTCCTGACCCTTTCAGGCTCTTTTTTTGATCTGACTTCTGCTTGGAGAGTGGTCAGTCCCCCTGCAGCTAGTTTCCAACAGCTTCAGCTACTGCACTGCTTCAAAGTGCAGCCACCAGACTGGCAGGTCTGAAAATTAAAAGGCTTTCCATTGCTCTGTGAGACACAGAGTAGTTCGGACAACGCTGGCTGATGTCATTTGTGCACTGAGGCTCCAGCAGTTGTGTGGTATCCACTAAAATTGACTCGTGCTGGCTAAATGCATTAATGTGGCACGCCTAGCCTTCTGTCCTACCTCTTGTGCAGGCAAATCTTGCCCCTTTTTCCCTCCCCCTCCATTTAACTGCTAGAGCATCAAGCACCAAACAAGCTGAAGACAAACCTCCTATGAGTTTCCAGGTACTGTGAAAGGAAAAAAGTGCCCTACAGAGAACTCTTAAGCCTTACAAACAGAACAATCAAAGATTCACCTCTCTCTCCTGTGCTCACCTGCAGCCCAAGTAGGTGGGCAAGTATAAAGAAGTCTTGCTGTCAGCTAACAACCCTGAAAGGTCCCAGCTGACCACCCCGCCCCAAGGAGCAAGCAAGAAGTGCATGCACGCCCACAGCCGCAGGATATGCGCTTTCTACCCTTGGTCACCAGCTAGAAAGCTTTGGTTCAGGAGAGGAAGGTTTCCCCTCGCAGACTCGGATCTGGAGCACGCTGGAGGTGCAAGCTGCTGCCTAGCAACACAAGCACTCTGCAGGGAGGTCGGCCCAAACCCCCGTCCTCCCACTGCAAGAGGTCTCCTGTGCCCAGAGGAGCATCCTCAGAAGGATGTGAGCCGTAGTAATTTCTCAGAAAGCCATCCTGCACATCGCCAGTTACAACCCCTGATAAATCACGGACTCGCTCCTGAAGACCACTGCCCGTGCCTCGGTGAACTGCCAGAACTCTCCACTTCTCTTGCTCACTGCACATGCACTACATCCCGCTGGCTTAGAGAGCCCAAAATCCCAAATCCCTGCGTGTCCCACTCTCCTCTGCAGTCACTCTATTGCAAAGCAAGCGCTTCCCTTGCTAGCAGCTTCCACCCCAGACTTACCTCCTGCCTCGGGTCTGGCGTGAGCAAAGCTTTTCAGACACCGTGTCCCCATCGAGGCTAGCCCACCCCTGCCTCCGGAGGGAACCTCCTTCCCATGCGCTGCACAGAAGCAGGGCAGGCATTCACCTGCTCTTACGGACACCACGCAGCTGCAGAGGTTTAGCCCTGATGAGAATCAACGTCCCCTTTGTGCACGGGTGGGAAGCGTTTAGGGCGAATGATTGCCTGTCTCGGGCGCGAATGCAGCAGCCGCGCACACACACACACACACACGCACACGCACACGGCACCTGGGCACGGCGAAACTGCCCTTCCCGCAGCCCTTCCCGCTCCCGCTCACCTCGCCTGCCCCCACCACACAGCCCCCTGAAAAACCTCAAATCTACTCGCACTCTGGTAGTAATACTGTAACATCCACAGACCTTACACGGACGATAAAAATATGTTAATGTTTTTTAAACATTCAGGATAAAAACAAGAGAGTACAAACTCTGCCAAGGAGCACTACAAAGTGCTGGCTCCTGCCACGATGGGTTTTCCCCCGCGGTACAAACCCAAGTTTGGGTGTTAACACAACAGGCGCAGAATCTGCCAAAAGTACACAGACCTTACTACAACTTTGAGAAACCGCACCTTACAGCATTTTCCACCAGAAACTTTCGATTTTTTGAATCCTAGCAGAGACAGCAGTCCAGGTACAGGCTCTTTGAAAACAGCCGCTGAATCCAAGCCACGTCAGAAACGTTTGGTGCCCTTCAGATTTCCATCAGACTCCAAAGGAAACCAGAGCAGCTTTATTGTCACGGAACTTTCCGAGGCAAACAGAGGTTTCGAGTCCCACTATTCAACACCCACCACGGTACCTCAGAGCAGCCAAGCCTCCAAAGCACCGGCACCACTTCAACAGACTCCAGCGCGCTGCAACATCCCGAAAGGCAACTGCTCTAGTATTTTTATTTTAAATCACCGGCAGTAACGCTTTTCTCGGGAAGCCCCACACACGTTCGCGAGGCTGAGAGTACCAATCGAGGCCCCCCCTTCGTGACAGAAAACACTCCCGGCGCCTCCAACAGCAGCAAGGCTCGATCCGGGGAGCGGCGGAGCGGCCGCGCCGCTACGGACGGATCCGGCCGCGAGCATCCGCTCCGAGACCGGCGGCTCCGGGACGGAGAGCCGGAGCTGCGGGGGTCCCTGCCCGGAGCCCCTCGGGAGCTCCGCGGCACCAGCGGGACCCCGGGGTCCCTGCGCCCTCCCCGGAGCTACGGGAGGGACGAGGCAGGAGCCGCAGCTCAGTCTCGTCCCGTGCGCGGCGGCACGGGGAGGGACGAACTTTTCTTTTTCCGAGGGAATTTTCTTTCTCTTTTTCTTTTTTAATAAAAAAGGGAACTGCCGCGAGAAGCGCCGCGCGCAGGACTCACCTCCACAGCAGCTC
>WAAG01039524.1:0-39517 GCA_013390105.1 Tichodroma muraria | reverse complement strand
CCCCGGCCCGGCACCGGCGCGGCCCCGGGACCGCCCCGCGGCACCGCCCGCACCGCGCCCGCGGCCGGAGACACAGCCCCCCGAGCCCCGTCAGACCCCCACGGGGAACGGACTGGCGAGGGACCCGTGCTGCCGCGCACGTGGCTGGTCTCGGGAGAAGATGTGGCCGGGAGAGGGATGGATGGATGGAGCGGAGGCAAAGGCTGCGAGGGGTCGGCGCCTTACCGGGGAACCTGGCGGGGATCGGAACGGGCGGCACTGAACAGCCCCGCGCCGGCGGTAGCGCACGATGCCAGCGCACACCGGGACCAGAGCTGCGGCTCCCCGAGGGTCGCAGGCGAGCGCTGACACTTGGAGCATCACCCGGGGCCCTTCTGCCCCTGCCCTGGGCAGTGCTGCCCTGGCCTCGGGCTGCCCGCAAAACTCCCAGCGGTTTCACTGCCGACAGTGGGACAGCTCGTCCCAGGTGTTTCAGCATCTGCACTGAGCGAAGAAACCGCTTTCAAACCCGCTTCGCATTTTCACATCATCATTAGCATCAATTTAACTAGACTGCCTTGAACTGGACCAGTCTAAGTTTCTCCTCCCTAACTCTGCTTCTGTTATGGCACATCCATGCTTTCCACAGAATGGTAGTGTTATTTTTAGTTTCCCTGTGCTGCTTTTTATTCACTTTTAAATATCTTAGAATAGCTTGATGCAGACTATAATCTACATCATTTTGCTCAGGAGGACACAGTTTTGTCAGGCAACTGAGATACAGGCAGAAAAATCACGGGACAAATTTCTCTAAGTGCACTTTAGGACTTTACAGTCCCACTGCTTGGTCTGAGTGGTGCTGTGTCACAGGGCGTGCGATTGTCCCTCCTGCATGTGACCATTGAGAGGCTGCAAACACTGAGCAACACAGCAGTGAGAAGCTTAAAACTAAACACCAGCCAGCCACAGGAAAGCATCTTCCTCAGGAGATCCTCACCAGTGAAATCAGCACCCTCTCAAGCCAGAGCAGATGAGAAAAGCCAGATCCTGCCCAATCACACTGCTCACCTCAGCTGTGCATCAGCATCAGCATCTTTGCAATTAGTAACAGCAAAATTAAGAAAGTACTTCACTCTGCTTTTAGGTCTTTACCACATATTTTTTTATGAACAGACAATTAGAAACATTGTCTTGTTACCTACAGATAAAGCAAATCTGAACTAGATGCCATAGAAGGACAACAAAAGTAGCAGCATATTTAGGCTGAGTATATCTTATTTCTCTTAGTATAACCATCCTTTAAAGCCTCTGTAAGCTCAAGGAGACAAAGTTCAGCCTCACTGACTTTCAAGGCCAAGAACCACCAAACGTGGTGACTTTTCCCAGTCACAGATATGGGGAGGACTCAGGCACACTCAAGGTATTCTTACATACAGTAAATGAGCAAAATTATTGTAAAGCAGGAATGTGACAAAGATCAATAAATATTTTACTGCCTGTTTAATTCTTTTAACTAATTTGAAAGAGACAAAATATTGCCAGGAGACCTTGCTTCTCCAGGTGACATAGACTTCACTGATACCTTTGCTGCAAATCGTAACCTCTGACACTTCAGCTACTCTTTCACTTCTCCTGGCATGATTACAGTGTAAGAGTGCTATTTTTAAAATTATTTATCAAGTCACTTACTAAAGTCACTTTTTAGCTAACTTAAAAGATTTAAAGCCTAGAAATAAAACTTCCCATGAATTTGGAAATATACAGTTAGGTGAAGCTGTAT
This sequence comes from Tichodroma muraria, assembly GCA_013390105.1. Classification (NCBI taxonomy): domain Eukaryota; kingdom Metazoa; phylum Chordata; class Aves; order Passeriformes; family Sittidae; genus Tichodroma; species Tichodroma muraria. Next base: position 37,758 of record WAAG01039524.1, on the reverse strand, counting down.
TTAACTATATTTTGGAATTATACTTGAACTTTAAATGCATAGATAAAGTGGTATCACTAGATCTTCTTCAGCATTTTATACCAAGTCAAAAAACATTAACTATTATGGTCACTATATGAATGTATATACTATTGATTAAAAATTAGGGAAACACATCAGTGACCAATAATTTTTAAAAGTAACTTTGTTTCCCTTATTCTGATGTTTTCTCAGCCTATTGTGGAAAATAATCCATTTTGCAGACAAGAATAGTATGCTCTACAGCTGTCACTCTTTAGGTAGGAAGGCAAAGAGGAGAGTGGTATTCATGGAGTTGAATACAGAGCAGAAGAGATCAGCCTTCAGAGGAACCTGCCATGCACCAAGCCTTGCACTTGTTTCTGATGCGCCACTAAAGAAGTAAAGAGACCTGCTTTGGCCTTTGTTTCTGACCTCTTTTTTTGTTGTTGTTTTTTGTGTTTGGTAAAGCAGGTCAGGGACCCCAGCTAAGACCTCCCAGGTGCACTGTGTTGTAGACACAGTGAAAGGAGAGAGTTGACCTCGATAAAAATGGGAGAGAGAAAAATTATTCTCACTGTCATGTGTGTCCATACAAGGAAGGGATGACTAAAAACACCAGTGAACTTGAGGAATGCCAAGCAGTAAATCTGTGAAGAGCCAGGAAGCAAATGCAATTTCAAATCCCATTTAGTTCTCCAATCCCTGATTTACTAAATTTCTCCATTTTTTCTGCCAACCATATTATTTCATGACAGGGTAATTCTAGGACTTTAACTCAGTATCAGAGAATTCAGTGGAAAGGATGTTTTTTCACTGATTTCAGTTAGCTTTGAAAGAGTCAGGTAGACTTTCTTAATCAATTTTGATCAATCCATGTGTGGACTCACCCACATCCATTACAATTAGATTGTAGCTAAACATCCTTGTCTGACAGCCACCAGCTGAGACTGCTCTCCCAGCTGCTCTTTCCTCACCTCCCAAGGACTAATGGATCTGCTGCTTTAGTGTGTTGCATTCTGCTCCTCTTCAGTCAAATAGGAAAGGTTTTGTTTGACTTTACGCAGCAGAAATTAAAGAGTTTCAACATGAGCAGCTTGCTGGGGTACAGTGAGCAGCCTCCAGCAGGAAGAAGGTAGTTTAGGGGTCATGAGTTGCCCTTATGAACCCTACCACTAACACAGCTGCTGCCAGAGGCCATCCTCTATGATCAGGAGAGCCCCATGCCTTGCCATGAACCTCTACATATTTCTCACATCGTTCTTGCCTGAATGGGAAGATGACAGGATGAGAGGATTTACAGCTGTGTAAAGTCACATTTATTGACTTTATGTCTAGTCTTTGGTATATAGCGGCAGAGCTTCAAGTCTGATCTTTGGGAAATATGGCCATGAATGAAAACTACGTGTGTGTGTGTCTGTGTGTGCGTGTATGGTCCTGCTCAGAAGTCACCCTGCGATTACCACCAGAAGCAAGAGGAAATAAGGCTGAAAGCTGAGTCCGTCTGTGGAAACACCATCAACTCTTCCCAGCCGTTCATTTCAGCAGTTATGCAGAGCTGATAGATAACCCCATTGCAGGTGGGCATGAGCATCCAGCCTACCTCAGCCCAAGTGAAAGCTGCAGGTCTGCAGGGCTCCAGGACACCACCCAGGCTTCCTCCACCATCTCCAGCCCCTCTATGTCCTGCTGCCCAAGGCCCTGTGCTCTGCCAGCAGCACCCACATCCCTGGAGCAGGGAGAGGTGGAAGCACTGAGCTGTGAGGAGGGAAGATGCTGATGCTGCAGCAGCAGAGCACTGAAGGCAGCTCATCACAGAGGGACTTGGCAGGGCTGCACTTACATGGGACAAAAGCCAAAGCAAAGAGTGCCTGTTGTGAAGGGAACGAGGAGGACATCAACAGCCGGATAACACTGGATGAGGGATTAGCTACAGGAAGGAATAAACTGACAAGGAGAGAATCCTGCCTGGCTGGTAGCAGCCATGATTCTGATCACCACTTTTTGGGAGACAAGCACAGAGCCGAGTAGTAACATATTTCCCATTCAGCTCTGCAAAGAGGGATTATTAATAGAGTGCCAATTCCCTTCAGTTGGAGGGACTCGCACAATAATGTCACTGCTGTTGACTGAAGTTGCACTCAGAGTATAAAGCAGCAGTAAATGCCAAGATTTCAAAATTCATTTTGCATCTGACATTCTCCTGGGTTATTTCAAGTGAAAGATAAATGCAGTATCTTCCAAGCAGTAATCTTATTTGATACCAACAACATACACAAGTAGTTAAGTTTGGAATAGGGTAACTTTCTCACTTTTATGCTTGAAAGCTGAAGATAAAATTATTAAGCACTTTGCATGTAGAGAGTGTAAGAAGAGTAACTGCTCTGCATAGGTATATGGATGGGAAAATAAGAATTTCCTTCCCCAAAGAATAACACGACAGCTTTACAGCACAAGTAACATCTTCCTGCAATAGGCATTATATTTCTGTGAAAGAGTAAAAAGATATAACATATTGAATATTTACCTGTTTCTCTTGACTGGCCAACAGCAGGAAGGGAATCACTGTTTGGGATTAATTAAAATCAGACACAAAAATCCTAACTTGGCCTTTATCTGGCAAACAGCTTGTTAGGGAAACTGCTCAAATGGGGAGCCTTTTTTCATGTACGGAATAGTATATGGAGCAGAAATGCAAAATCCACTAATAGATAGTGGAAATATGCTTCAATTTGCCATTGGGAATTTCTCAGGCAAGACTAAGCCAAATGCTGCCTTTGCCTGTTTATTTCACGTTTTCACGGGAGAACCAATAATCAGCTTAAAATACTTGGGGAGGAGTAAAAATAATAAGCACATGCAAACTCTTGTACTGGTGATTTCTGTCCTCTGGATGGGATGCAGCTACACAATCAATTCAGCTGTTCTGAGACTTCTGGTGACTACCAACAACATCCTAAAGCAGGTAAGCACCTAGTGATATATAAGTCCTCCATCAACTCCTTGTTTCTCCTCCCTTCATCCCCTTCTCATTGTGCTGATCTACCAGCACAACTGTGATTGGCAGAGACAGATACAGAGGCAAAATGCAAGTTGTGCTTCTCCTAACCTCTTGTGGGGTTGAGAGAATTTAATTAACATTGCATCCAGTATTCCAGAGATCATTTTTGTTTGGTATCTAATCATAATTGCAGAAATCCCACTGCAATACAGAGTTTGGCAAATTCATCATGGAACACCTCATTTGGTGCAAACTTAGATTATATTTTAACTTCAGTGATGAGAAATTACTGAGACGATGACAAGCACGGTTGGTTTTAGATGCCACAAACTGAGGAAAAAGAGCTAAGTTACCTAAAATGATCTCATCATATTTTGTTCTCATAAAATGCAAATTTCTGCAAGTGGTTGGTTTGAAAATCCTAATTTAAAAAGTAAAAGGAAATAAAACCTAGAAATCAACAAATGCTGATGTTGATCTATGGTTTTCTGTTACAGATTTCTTTTCCCTTCTCCACTTTTTTTGCTGGTGCTTCTAGAAAAGAAGAAATTAATACAGCACTTTTTTTACTTCTTTGTGTTTGTAACACACAACAGAAGTTTTGAATCTGGTTGTAAAAATTGTCCTATTTTGCATTTCTGTTCTGCCCAGATTATCATATTCCAGGCTGCAGAACAGAGCAAATTATAAGTATGAAAGGAAGAGTACCACAAACGGTCTGAAATTCTGGACTGCTGGCACAAAAGCCTAAATTTCTTTTCTGGACAGAAGTTACATATATTTGGGATAGCTTATATTTGGTTGCATATTTGGTTGATTTTCCAGGCCATGTGACACAAGGAGAAGAAAAAATATTTCAGATTAAAATGAAATGGAGTTTCAGGGCAAGGGAGGTATGCGGTAAAAGTAATAATGATCAACTTTAAGTGTTGTTTCACATCCTTGTTCACAGACAGATAAATTGCGTATTAAACCTACATTCCTCAATCACATAGTGAACAGGTGTCTCTTTTTGAAGTTGACCAGCTCCATTACTAAACTGTAAAGTTCAAGATTAAATTCTACAGCTTGATTCTTTTGCTTCCCAAGAAGACAACCGGGTTTTGACTCAAGCAGAAGCACCAGGCTGGCCTGCCATGTAGAAAAGGAGAATTTCCTGTTCCCACTTATGCCTCATAAGGATCCTCCCTGGCCCTGCCCACCCACAAGGGCTGCCAGGGAGTGCCGGGTAGCCAGGCAGGTTAAATGAGCCGTGGTGAGCCCCCGGCACAGCTCCCAGCCACGGCAGCTCCTGCCGAGCCCCAGGTGCGCAGGGCTGGAGCCGGGAGCTGCAGGAGCCTGGCTTGGCTCCTCTGAGCACATCCCTCCAAGGCCATGGCAAAGGGGCTCGTGTGTCAAGACCCCCTCTCAAACCCTCACCTCACCATGAGGGTAAAGATCCTCAAGGTTTTATGCAGCAGAGAATTTGGCAGAAAAGGTGTTTCTTTGTTTTTCTAGGGGTACATACAAGAAATATGTTTGGCAAGACAAAGGTGCTCTGCACTTGCACACCTGCACATCCACCCATTCATCTGGCAGGCTACTCCAGCATGACCTGATCAAGTGGTCCTCCAATTCAGCCCATCAGTAATTCAATTCTGGTGCCAGTGTTTCAGTGTCTCTCTAAGCATCAGTGAGTGTGTCCTATAAACTAGATGAGATTTTTAAAAAAGGAAAAAAAAGAGTCCAATATATTGGTAGTGGTCAAATACATTTTTGGTAGCTAAAATATCTTTTTTACAGCCTTATGTGAATTCATGCCTGGTAGTAAACTCTTTTCAGGACATTTGTTTTCAGGCTTTGTCATCCTCAGTTGTCCATACATTTCAAGGCATGGAATTACCCTCTCCCAGTACATCTGCAAAGAGAAACATTTATGGAAATAAAAGGATATGATTTAATTTCAGACTCAAAGATTAAAGAGGGGTGTTGTGGTTTTTCTCACTATGCCTGAGCCAGTCCTGCCCTCCAAACTGTCAGTGAGTTCATTTCCTCAAAAATAACATGTAATCAAAGAGAAAAAACTAAAACAAGTCAGTGAAACTGGAGATAATGGTTTTAAAAACACCTTTGATTGCCAATGCTTTTGGCTCGTGATAGTGTGGTAATATTCTAAAATTGGCTTGAGTTTCTGTAAGAAGCTGTTAAGTGTATTTCACACTTTAATATTTCTTACCTATGTAAAAATGTCAGTACTTGAAAATACAAAGCACATTACAGCTGTACCCTGTCTTAAAGGAAACAAAACATGCATGCTGAAACTACTTGCTTAATTTCTGTTTTGAGTATTACTATTCCTTGCCAGAAAACAGATGGAAGATGAGTACACAGGCATCTCCTCTCCACGAGGCACATATTGCTCGTGCTCTCCGGCCTCCACCTCCATCAAACCTCCAGTGTGCAGCTCCCATTGAGCTGCCCACGGCCAGGGGCACCTCTTGTACTTCCGAAATAAAGAAACCACAATTTGGAGAACAATGTACAGCAGCAGCTGCCCAAGCAGAGCAGACATGCCAGTTACCTTGGAATATAAATGACCACAGCTTTGGAGCGGGCAGATCGGAGGCAGACTCAGCCTGAGTAGAAGAATCACATGGACTTAAAGCACTTCATAGGCTCCAAAGAAACCCCCTGTGAGGTGTAAACCCTACAGTCTGAAACCTTCTGAGAGGTCCCAAGACTTAAGAAAAGGGCAGGAGCTGCTAAACAGAGCGCCTTGATAAGCTAGGGAACAACATGAAGAGTGGAACAGCAGTGTGAAATGGTGGGTGAGGGAAACATGATAAAAACAACTGAAAACTGAAGCACAGGTTGCATCCTGGTGAAGAAAACCTGGTCAGCATCTCTCATGACCATGAGAGGGGGAGTAGAAGCAGATTAGGTGTAAAACTGAGTGAAAATCATGCTTTTTTGGGAGGATTCTGGGGGCTCAGCATACTTAGAGTGCCACATAGAGGTTGTTCATTAAAAGCCCTCAGGCTGCAGGAGCTGCTCAAACACCTCACCCCACACTATAAACCCAACAACACTTCTCTGGAGGGATGAAGACAGACTTGGTCAAACACTGAACTCTGCTAACACCAAGGGAAACACAGAGAGTGCATCTGGGGGAAATGGGAAGAGGGGCAGGAAAAGGGTCACGGGAAGCACCATATTATTAGAGGTGTTGTGAGGAATATCAGTGCAAAGACCACTACCACAATACATTCAAAAGCACCAGTCTAACTTGACAGCTACAGATTGATTAACAGCTCTCTGAAGTACATTTCAAGTCCAATATCCTTCCTAAATCCTTGGACTCAGTGCTTCAGATTGTCAATGCTTTTCCTGTTGAGGGTACCCTGGGGGTCACTGTCATTTCCCCATTCCTGAGAGAGGGACTCAGACTGTGTTGTGGTTTCTGGAGGGATCAGAGATCACTGAATCATGTCCTTCCTAGAGTAATCAAACCAGAAAAAAGAAATAGAAATAACACTTTCTGTAGTGAAGAGAGAAGACAATTCTTAAGCAATCCTCAATTTACAGGGGTGACTTTTCCTCTGCTCCTCTGACAGAACTTAACATTCCTTCTTCTGCCATACTGTCCCCACAAATCTGATGCAGCTAAGGCAGCAGAAGTAATCCACTAAGGGTGATGAATGCAATATGTGATGCCTTCAAAAAGTTCTTAAATCAAGGTTTCTGAAAAATAAAAATTATAGAGCAAGAATCAACATTCAAGGGCAGTCAATCAGATGTCTGAATTATGTCCTGCCTTTAAAATATACAGCAGATAACAGTTTTTAAATAGTCCCTGTAAAAGCTTCTATGTGTACTGTACCTTGACATTAAGTCCTCGCTGAAGTACTTACCTTCAGGATTCTCCCCATTTATTGGTCTTTTTTCTGCTTCAAAATAATCAGAGCAGCTGGTCCAGGATGTAAAAAGAAAAAGAAAAAGCAGACAAATGATTTACTGCCAGACTCCAAGTGAGGAAAAGGGCACACACCCATCACTGCAGGCAAGCAACAAGCAAAGAAAAATGACTGAGCAACAGAGGGGAGGCAAGAGGGAAAAGGTGTGGGCTGGGCAGGGAGTTAGCACCTGATAACTCACTAATGTGTGTACAAGGCCAGTCTGACATCAGGGAGGCTGTTACAGGATTGCAGTGGAGTTATGGCATATATATATACAGGCAAAAGAGGCCATTAGCTTCAAAGAACCATTTATTTATGCTTTTGAGTAAAGACCAGCAAACCCTGAGCTCACAAAGCACATAGGAAAATGCTGTAGATCCATAACAAAACGTCAGAAGAACTCCAAAACCCAGCAATAAGTTGCTTTTAGTTCCAAAGATTTTCCCTAATGACTGCCTCTGGATTTACATTAGAGCTTCATTTTTACTGACCCATTCCTTTGCGGAATTCCCCATGTACCTGCCATTCTGCACACCCAGAACTGAGGCTATTCCACCTCTTATTAGTGGTCATCTGTGGGCAGACTGAAAATAGTTTGCCTTTGCCTGTTACATGAACATCACTTCATTTTCTTCCCAGAAACTTCACTCTTGGCAAATTCTTCAGGTCTTGGCTAAACCTGACAGCTGATCACTAGCCTGTTTTGAATATGTGAGCACTGCAGAGCTGGGGCATTTCTAAATAAAATTGTCTCTGAGAACCACTGAGGTGCCCTAACAAATAGCAGCACCTTTAGGTCTTACCTGCACTGCCGTGGGTCAGGTTAGGGGGTGCACCTTGGTTGTTTATAAAAATGAAGTTTTGAGCTGCTGCATCACCAGTTAGCATTGCAGAGAAAAGGAATCTGGCTACAGAAAAGACCCAGGAGCAACATCAGCACTGTGTGAGCCCAGCTCAGGCAGGGGGTGAAATTCCTGGGGCACCATTTCACTCTGCCCAGGGACAACGCTGCAGCTTCACCTTGGATGTGAACATCAGCCTGCAGCAGACCCACGGTGCACGAAGGCTCCCCCTCACTCCCAAGAGCAGGGGCCTCTCAGATCCCTCCTCCAGTGCTTTCCAGAGCCACCTGCTCACCCTCCGCTCACTGTCCAGCCCAGACTACAAACACTTCTCTGCTCCTGCTCTGGAAATATCTTCTCCAGCACTGGCAGTCCAGCCTGCCGAGGAAAAGCAGATTTGGTCCCTTAGCACGTCACCTCATGTTCTGCAGCAGGAAATTTAGGTTGCACGTATCCAATTAATGGAAAACACAGATAAACAAAAACAGATTGGTTACTTCAATTATGTGCACAGTGCCTGCAGGGTTACAATTAAAAAACACACAGAAAGATAACAGTCAAAATGGGTAAAAAGATGCAGGAGAGTACAGTCTGCAGCTTACCTTAATGATGATTAAAAACACCTCTCCACCAACTGTGAAATTAAGGAGGTTATTCTCAGAAAATGAGTGTAATGCAAAGTTTTTTAGCCATCTGTAAATAACATTTACCTGGTGCAGCTTTACATAATTAAATAACTTCTTTGTGAGTATTGCACGGACCCATCTTTGTAGAGAGGGAATAACTAGTCCAAAATAAAGACAGAGAAGGAAAGCAGAAGCTCTCTATTAATTTATTTAAATTTCTCCCAGAGGCAATTTCTCCAAATTTCGTGAAGTCAAGCATCTGCTTTCCTTGCAGCTTAACTTACTGAAGGAAGCATTACCTGCACTAATAATCCTCTCTCTAAGCAGCTTAACAAGTTTGTGTAAATGTTTGAGCTGCTATAAAGAGGCAAGAAAGTAATTTCATATCCTATTCAGAAAAGTAAACAATTTTCTTGTTATTTTGAGTCCCTCCACTATTTGCGCTACCAGATGGATTAGATGAATACCCTTTGGGATGGCTTTTCTGGATGGCATGACTCATGCATAGCAAAAGGTTCAAAACTGTGAGTGAAAACTGCTTTCCAATTCAGTGATTTCAATAATTAGGTGCAAAACCAAGTCCTTTGAATGACTTAATTTGTATTTAGTAAGAATGTTAGTGAGACCAATTATCAAAATTCACTGTTCAGCTGCATTTGAAAATTTAAATGGCCAAAAATGCCAGCACATTGAACTCCCTGGCTCCTCCCCTGTGTAAACTAGCTGTTTGTAAAACAAACACCAGAGTTATTTCTGTTGCCTTCTGTATTCAATAGATGCCCATGTTCAGTACTGAGAAGGATTGGTTGAGGTATCTGACATTATACCTTCCTCCTCTACATCTGGTCCTTTTCTTTTCCTAAGAACCTGTGAGACTATTTCCCCCTTACAAAAGAAAGTAAAAAGCTAAAAAAAAGTAGCTTTCCATTCAAAGGTCTCTATGGGACTGAAGACATCTCTTTGACCAAAATTTATCTCTATAACAGCTTTAGAAGTAAGCACTCCACTAGTATTGCAGTTAGATTCTTCACTCAAAATAAGTCAGGGGACCAAGTTCTTTACTGGTTTAAACATGGATTTCAGTGACTGCTTCAGGAATCTCCAGAGACAGAAAGGATTCTGTTTTATTGCATACATCCAAAGCCTGTCTAAGAAAATAAACTTTTTCCTTATCAAGTGCCCAGGTATTCCTGTAAAGCTGGGCAGTGATCATCACCTCAGATTTAATTGTATTAATGGGATGAAGTCAAATAAACTGCTAGATTACTGTGAGTATCACTGGATAATTATTTGCATTTTCTCAGCTACAAAGACATTGTGTGACTGGAAATAATTTAGTACCAAACACTCCAGGAAAAAATTCACCAGATGTGTTAATGATTTTGACCTCCAGAATGAAGATTTAGGAACAAGGTTTAGTTAGGCACAATCTCATCTGATAAAATGAGTAAAAAACTTGCTGTGTCATAACAAAACAGGGAGGTTGCTTTCCCAAGATACCTGATTCCAAGGAAGGCATAAAAATCAATTGTGAATTCAGTATTTCTGAGCCTGCACATTCATTTCAGGACACATGGCTCAACAAGGCTCATCAGCCTTTATGAGCATCTTTAAGAAGTGCTGTATCTAGCACCTCTTAGCAGAAATAAGGGTAAAACATATAGTTCTGAATGTTAAATGTTGTTCTTGGTATAGTATATGTTTTATAGGATTTTTGAAGCAAATTTCTTGCTCCTGAAACACAGCCACCTCTGATTTCTAGCTAAAAGAAGAAGTTTGATTCCTTTTAAATGAACTGAATAGCTCTAATAAGAGTGATGGGCAAAAAACTCACCAGCTCTGTATTTAAGGGTATCTCATAACAACACAGCATCTCACAGAATTTAGATTTACAGATTAAGTTTTGCACTGCATAAAAATAACTCATTTATCTATTTCAAACCTGTCACCTTTGCGTTTCATTGGGCATTTCTTTCATACACTGCAAACACACAGTGAGGAATAGCCCTGCTGACCTTCTCTGTGCCATTCATTATTATACATCCTTCCATCATACTTTTGTTCATTAGTCTACTCTGAGAATTAAATGGGTTTTATCTTGACTAATATTGTCTCAAATCAAAGCCCCCTTATGCCTGTAATTATTTCAGTTGCCCTTTTTTGCCCCCTTCCACTTTCAGCGTAGCCTTATTTGAAAGAAGATGATTTTGCATCCATTTCTCCAGCTGTAAATGATCAGTAATAAGAAGGCTGGAAACAGGGATGCAGTAAGCAGAGAGGTTGCCATGTTATTACTATTTATATCATGCTGCTATCTAGAGGCATCAGCTGAGCCAGAGTCCTATTGTGATAAACTACACAGCCTTGTAGTACATGACAGTCCTTGCCCAAAGGATTGCATCTTGCAGCGTGCAGGAACCTTAGAGGGGGAGAATTCCTATTGCAGGTTTACTTGTCTAATGCAAACTCATCACCTTCTGACGACCCAGCAGACACAGCCTGCACTCGCTGAGAGCGTGGTGTGCGTTTGCACTTTCATTTCATCCTCCACGAAGGGAGATGGTCCCTGCTGTCGCAGACCCCTGTGAAACTTTTGCCACAAAGCTACGAACAAACCCTTCACAGCATCTGCACGTGGTCAAAAATCAGGCCATCACATACCAGAGAACTCCACTGCCGGCAGTAGGGAGGGGTAGGAAAACTCAGTCCTCCAGGGAGCAGCCTGCCGGCTGAGCAGCCATGGAGAAGACAAGCACAGACCCCGTCTCACATGTAGCCACCATTTTAAAGCATGAAGCATTTCACTGACCAAAATCACTCCAATCCAGGCCCTGGGGAGAATGTATTAGGTATTAAATGGCTTATTCCAAGAAAATTTAAGTGCTTATATTGGCAACGTCATCAAGGAGGGAACATTTCAGAAACATCAAGCAGGTAAATAAAAGATCTGAATCTCAATTATAACGTAAGAATTGAAGCACCTAATTGACTTAGACACAAAACCTGATGCTCACAGCCTCTGCTGCTTTCTGCTGTGACTGCCAGGACAAGCCATGTCAGTGCCTGAGCTCATCCCTCTCTTCCCACCTGGCAGAGGATTCCTGCTTTGCATCTTCCCACTCCCCTTCTCCTAAGCCAGCCTTTCTGCCCTGTGCCACCGGGCTGCCTCCTGTTCACCTCCCTGCCCTGTGCTGCAGAGCCTGCAAGAGCCCCTGGAAGTGGACAGGCACGTTTGTGTGCCTGCATTTTTCTGCCGGGGACAGCGTGTGAAATGGCCCCGTTACCACAGGAAAAGGCAGGATGTTTGCTGAAATGGCATAAAGGCGGCTCTACAGCAGCTCAGCTCGTTGTGTACGTGATCTTTTCAGCAGGGAAAACAGGGCAAGGTCAAAAAGGAGCACGCAAAAGTAGACAAACATCTTCAAAAGTGCATGAGCGCCAGTCCCACGAGCACCCTTGCACTTGCAGTACACTTAGGGAAACACAAAAACAGGCAGAGGAACAGAGCAGAAACACACCTGGGGGAGCTCCTTGAGGTATTAAAGGACAGCAGTCAGACCTTGATTATTTGTCTTTGATTAAATTAGCCAGTCACTTACCCAAGGTGCAGGCAAGAATAAGGAATTTTTACCAGTTCCAACAAGCTCATATCTTATGCCAAATTTTCTTTGACGATTAAGAAAAAAGTTTTACCTTAATTCCTAAATAGTTCAGCAGTTCACAATGATTTCCATGGTGACAATACCCACGTAATGGTAATTTAAGGATGTTTCTCTTACCCCACGTCCAGCCCTTTCTAACTATTTTTCTGATTTTGGGCACATCAGTCTCCTTCATCTGCCTGTTTTATATCACAGGCATATTTTTAATTATGAAATAGCAGGCAGGTTAGAACACAGAGTGAGAAATGGAACACAGGTAACTGCAAAGCTACAGGTAACAATAATTCCTGCAGTGTTTCAAGATGAAGAGGGCTTAATATGGCTTCAACACAATTACCCCATCATGGATTTGTCAGATTCTTTGTCTTGTACTTGCATTTCCCATGACACAGCCAAATCTACCAGACACATCATCAAAAGCAGTAGTAAGGTGTATATTTATCAGACTTTTTAAAATGGATAATAAGCTTTAAAAATCCCAGCTTCCTGTAGACTTTGTGAGATGGAAAGGATAGAGAAACAGCTGAATAGAAGCAGTGCTTGAGCTGTGAAAAAGACATGGCACTGTAGTTAATTCTGGTTTAGAACAAATGCATTAAACATTTATTTCACCAAATGTTAGTTTAAAACATCGTTAAAATCAGTTTTCTCTCTGTCCACTGGAGATCAGTTACTCAAAGTTGATGAAGCTTCCCTAATTTCAACATTATTCTATGCTCACATACCAGATGTCATTATATTTTAGCTTCATACAATGTTGTTGCTCAATTTATTTCTCACACTTTCTATCTCCTGTTGCAAACCTTTATACTGATCACAAACATTTCATTTAAAAGTGAGTCTCCTAATGACCCTTTTCTGGAAATAAATGTACAGCCTGTACAAAGAGGAAAATTCAGCTCAGAGCAATACACACAGATTGATTATTTCTGAGCCAGATCACCTCTGCTCTTTTCATTTTCTTCAGACTTTAACTAGACAATTCATTGTAGCATTTTTGCACTCTATTGTCTGCCAAGCTTTTCACTTCCCCTCCCAGATGAAGGTGAGGATGTGGGCCCACATTTTCCTGTATCTCTTTTATCCCCAAAGAATCCCCCAGAGATGGCTGAGGCTCATCTACCCGCTGCTGGAGCATCACCAATGGCTGAGAGCCTGGGGGCCAGATTGGTTGGTCCCACGCTGCCTCTCCAGCACGGAGCATCCTGGGAGGCACAGGTTTCTGCTCTTGCCCAGCACTGGACTAACTGGAGGACAGCAGGGATGATATCTTAGTTAATAATATCTGCTGAAAAGGGCAACTGAAGACTTTACCTTTTGAAATATAGTCATTTACAGTAATTAGCACACAGATCTTAACAGATTAGGACTAAGAAAATTGCTGCCATCTACTGCTGGAAAGAAATATGTGAAAACTGAAAGCCTCTTCCAAAAATAAGCTAGGACTTGCACGTACCTTGAGGAAATTTTATTTCAAGTGGCAGCTTAGCTCTGAAAAGGGGGGTTGTCACACACAAACAAGGGGAATGTGACCCTGCAGTTTGGTGGCCAGGGTGCCAGGCTGTTGTGACCCACAGACATTTCCCACCAACAGAATAAAGGCTTAAACCCTGGGAAAATATTTTACTTTGGATTCCCTGATTGCTTGAAATTTAGTAGGTATTTTTCTCCTTCCTCTAAGTTCAGCTTTACTCATCTGTAACTACTCAAATGTGTTGGAGTTCATATATATCACTGCTGGCTGGGGGAGGTTAATCCAGTAAAGATGCTACTTTGTCAGGGATTCATAGACAAACTTTATACTGCTCTGCACGCAGGTATTTCTAGTGAGAAAGTCAGAGAGAGGGACAGCTCTCAGAAGGGGGAGAACTTAAGAGTCTGGAACAAGTATATACTCATTCTAAGTTTTGGGAATAGAGCAAGAGCCTGCAAACAGGAATTCCAATGTCCTTTCCCAGTCCCTCAGCCTATCAGGTGTCCTTGTTCTACCTTTTGACCTCATGGTCACTCTGAAAGCCATACTAATGTTTTGCACCAACAGTGTATTTTCCCTCAAAATCATTTGCTTCAACAGCTCTCAGTCCCTGCAGCACCAGTGCCTCTGGGGATTTTATTTTGTTGTAATTATAGGAAAGCAGCATGACTCCATCAACCTTCCTCACTCTCCCTAGTGTGCTGCTTCTCTAAAGGCTAATTTTTCCACTTAATTTTAAAGCTTATAAATTGTCTTCTCTGCATGTGCTCAGCAGCCTCAGGAATCCTGCTGCCTCTGCTCAGCCAAATGCCCTCTAATTGTGCATACTTCACCCCTGCTCGTGGTACAGCTCAAAGATCACCATTCCAGCACTTCCTCCCCCTCTCTGAATCAACTAACAAAAAATTGTATGAGAGGACAGAGAAATATGTTCATTACAGGAGGGTCCAATTCCGTTAAGCGAGCCGTTGTTTCACCTGCTTTTCCAGGAAATTGCTCAGCTAGTGGATGTGTTACTTCTGCCCTAGGTGAGCTCCACTGGCTTTAACATTTCCCCAGTTTCATCACACTGTTCTTTCTCCACGGTGAAGACAGCAAACAGCAAGTCTTAACCTTCCTCTGGGACAGCCACTACCTTTGCTGAGCACCAGGATGAGACTGCAGGAGGGCACCTTTGACTGCAGTTTTCACGAAGTCCCACCCAAGATTTTGTCCTGCTGCAAAGACCAATGTCAAGTTTGGTGAGCCCAGCTGTGCAGCAATCTCCCCAGAGCAGCCCCTGCTGTTCAGCTCTGCTGGGAGCACAGAGGTGCCACCACCCATCTGTGTGTGTGGCACTGCACCAGGAGGGGACAGGCTGACAGAAAAGAACGAGACTGGATTCGACCTGCCTGAACTACAAATCATTTTCCATTTCCTCTTAATTCCCAAAATCATATTACTCTGTCTTGGATAAAGCAGCTGAGAAATAGCACTTAGACATCAGCCTAGACCTCAGAGCAGCAGTAATTAAGAGGGTGAAAAGCAATAATTTTCTGGAGAGTGTCATTCTCTTTCTCCTGTACACACATCATGCACTACATGATTAATGTCAGCAGTGGAGGCTTACTCTTTACTCTCAAACACTTTCCTTATTTAGCTGATAGTCAAAAGTATCTGAAATGCCAGAAACATTCCCTACCATCATCGGCAAAAAAGGGAAGAATTAAAAATAAATAAATAAAAAGCCTCCCACACCTTCTAAAATATATTTCTACAAATATAGACAAAACCAGGCCAAGAAATAAGTGTCAGAGAGAGCAGCCACCATGCACAGGCACACCACCCTGGACCAACAGACTTTCCTGGGCCCCTCTTTGCCTGACTGCCACTAGTACCTGACACAAGGTATCTACATATCCTTCATGTTTAGAGAGACCTTGTCACTCCCCACAGTTCCCTGAAAGGTTGGAGCCAGGTGTGTGTTGGGCTCTTCTCCCAAGTAACAAGCAACAAGAAAGGAGGAAATGGCCTCAAGCTGTGCCAGGAGAGGTTTAGGTAGGATAGTAGAAAAAGATTTCTCTTCTGAAAGGGTGTTCAAGCACTGGAACAGGCTGCCCAGGGCAGTGCTTGAATCACCATCCCTGGAGGTATTTAAAAGATGCCCAGATGTGGCACCTGTGGATATGGTTTGGTGGTGGACTTGGCAGTGTTCTTTCACTGGCTATACTCAATGATCTTTAAGATCTTTTCCAACCTAAACAACTCTGTGATTCTGTGTTTCTGTCAGATAACTTGCCTGGGATGATTCAATGCGAGACAGTTGTTTCCAGGAAAAAGTACCTCCAGCCAAGCCAGCTGGAAGTGCTGCCAGAGTCAGATGGACCATGGCTTTGGCAGCAAATCATTCCACTCAACTTCACTCATAAGCTTGTAACACCAAAGAACCTGGTTAGGTGAGCAATCCTTGATGAGCAGCTACTCAAAAGATAAGCAGGCAAGAATCTGTCCCTGTAAATACAGATTTAATCATGTATTTAACAGCTTTTCTGAAACAAGATTCTGAGGCATTAAAATAAATAAATAAATAAATAAATAAATAACAGGGGTTTTTTTATTTGTATTTTCCTGACAGAACCAGGAGCCTGAAAAATGTTTTCCCAGTAGGAAGAAACCATAGAAAGCTCTTTTTCCTCCTAGGAAAAGAGTCAACAGTCTTTCAGTGACACAGAAAGCAGCCTAACAGAAGCATTTATGTCAGGTAATCCTACAAGGAGCTTTTCAGCTGTATTATCCAGAGAAAAACATTTGTATAATATTTGCCTGCCAGGAAAAAATGTCTATTGCATTTTCCCAAAAGAAAAAAATTTATAACCTTTTGCTGACAAGGAAGTAATAATTATCCACATAGGAGCATACCATTATAGTTCCCTTGACAATGACTGATTGGTTTGCTTATAAATATTTGCCATGGAAGGAAAAAAAATGTGATGAACAAAAGGCTGGTAGGTTTCTTTTGCTAACAGAGCTACAGTGGAAGGAAAGAAAAAAACCCACACAAACCACAAGCTGCAGTGTTAGTAGCAGTTAGAGCACCTGAAAGCACAAATACCACAGCAAAGCAAAGAGCCACAGGACCACAGAGATGCTGCCAGGGATTGAGCACAAGGACGGGCCCAACTGCAGCTCTGAAGTGAGCACCTCACACCACTCAGGCTGGCATTGCCTCGAGTTTAACAATGCTGTGTCTCCTCTGCCAGCCAGGATTTCTGGGGGAGTGTGCGAAGGCTGAAGGAGAGGGAAAACAAGAAAGACTTGCAAAGTTATTTTCCAATCACTGCAGTGGCATCCTTCCCACTGATCTCCCTTTCAAGTGATCTTAAGAAGCTGATATGGTGCCCAGAAATTATATACAAAACACAGTTTTGCATACTCACTACTCTGAGAACAAGAGAATGCCACAACTAATCACAAGGCTACCATTGTTGTGAGATGAAAACAAACACATATTTTTCTTTAGATGCTGGAGTATTTTTGTGTTTGCTTGTCTAGTTATTGTCATGCAAGTCCTGTTATGTGAATCCAGACCTCTATCCTGTAGCTTCTTTATAAAAAGACAGTGTTCAGTTTTATAGGCTCCTCTTGGATGAATATCACTCTTCATTTTTTCATTTGCACTATGGATGTCCATTTCTCCCAGACTTTGTCAGCTCTGTTACATGTGCTCAGTAATCAGGGGTTGAGTGCATGGGAGAATATTTTATATTACCCTGCTGTCTTCATGGGCTTCACACAAAATTTTTGAGACCAGCTACTTTCAAGACCCTGGGTAGAGAAGCAACAAGGGGAACCCCTACCCAGGTACACAGATGTGCCAAACAGTGTCTTCCTGCCTTTGCAGTGTTCTGCTCCATCTGTGCTTTCATTGTCAAGGCCCAGCAGGATAATTCATTAATTCTATTGGTGCAATGACAGTGATTGATATCCCTCAATGTGCCTCAGTGCCTGGTAATGGCTCTGGGGAATAAACCATGGCACATAACTCCACTGCTGCGGCCCCAACAGCCAACAAAGCACACCAGGCCATGTCAGAGTCACCCCCCACCATTTTTCCAAGGCCATGGATAACCTATTGGTATTTTTTGCTGATCTTGGCACCTAGCTCCTTTTCAGAAACTCATCTCAGAAAAAGTAATTCCCAGAGTACTGGGTATCATGGAGATACAACAACATCCTCACCACAACCAAGAACTTCCAGAATCTTTGCAGTACCCCTTGGTTTGAGGTCTCCTTCAGGTACTCAGCTGGAAGAAGCAAGAGATGGTTTCAGTCTGTGTTTCAAGAACCATTCAGATATTGATCACAGAAGAGTCAATGATGCAAAAGCCTTGGGCCAGGACACACAGCTGCTCTGTCCTGGGACACCAAGCTTTAGGAGCATAACCTCTTCCTCTTGGACTCAGTGAGTCCTGAATTCTTCTGCACAGAGAGGCAGCTTGGGGCTGTGGCAGCCCCTTGCTGCAAAGGAAGGAAAGGAGATGGAAGCTGAGTCCCTTCTCACATCTCTGCCCCTGGGCCAGGTGTAAGCTGACATTTCCCAACCTGTGAGACAGCCAAGTACAAATGCAGGTGCCCACATACTACTACAATTCATTCACTGAAGCAGAACAAACCCTAAGAAAAGGATAAAAGAGATCTACGTCTAGTTCTTGAAGATACAGGCAAGGACAGCTAAGTGCTGAGACGTTAGTCCTGTGGGGGAAGGCCAGGCTCTTGAGGTCCTGGCTGTTGTCCTGTCCTGAGCCCTAATCCCGGCATCCTTACTGAGCACTGCCCTATTCACAACAGCAACACCTGATGGGAGCATTGCCTAAATAAGGATGGTAGAATCAGGCTTGAAATTTCCATGAGAACATGATCACAATATTTGGCAGAATAATGTCTCATGGTTCCACTAGATTATTTATATCTTTGATTTCTGCTAACAGTCTTGTCAGATGGGGAGAGATTTATTATTTTAATTATCTCAAGCTTGTAGAGATTTAAACATCTGTTATAGGTGTTCAATAAGTATTAGAACAGCAATCAATTTTTTTCTTAAACAGGGGAGTGATTCGTGGTGTTCTGTGAATAGATAAGCTCTCTACAGTCAGTACCAGACAGATACATTGTAAGAAAGCAGAAGGCTTTTTTAATTAACTTCTAGTTAACTCTATATAAGAAGTCTAGATGAAACATAACATTTAGGAACACCAGAAGTCACTTAGTTGCAGGATTTGGTGCGTTCTTTCCAGATCTTTCACTGCCAGAGGAGCAGGGTTTTCTGTTCTGTTTCCCTGCAGGACAGTGTTTATGGATTATCTGTACAAATTTCATTGAACATTCTCTGTCCCGCAGGGCTTTCCTGCTTATGTAACAGATTTATCACTTAGCAGTGATAGGCCATCGGAAAAATTCAGCCCAGAGCTTTTCTTGATGTGATTTACATCCCCCTTGGGCATGACTTAACATCAATAAAAATCAAAAAGGAGGAGACTTCCAGGTTTGACTTGGCACAAAGGGCTCTGTTAAAACGGCACATCTTGTGGAGAGCACAGGTAGATGTTGGAGTCTCAGCCTTTGTGACCAGCGTCTGCTCCGAGGTCAGCGTTCAGCTCCAGAGTAACATCCTCCTGTGCAAAGCCGTGGGACTTCATTCTCTGAGGAGCTGTGCCACAGGCCACAGGAGGATGAGGGGATGGCATGTCTCTGCCTCTGCTCCATCCCACCTAGGTAACCTTACCTCCCTCATCTCCTGGAGCATCTCAGCCTGGGCCAGCCCAGGTGTTTGCACCCCCACAGTGTCTTTTAATGTCTCCCCCATTCCCTCTCTCCCATTTCTGATTCTCCCACACAGTAACATTTCCATCCTTGGACCTCCTCTGTTGAGGATCTAGTCCAAAATAAAAGGAGGAAATTAAAGGCAGAGCTAAGACAAAGATTGTTATTACTTCCTTACTGTGGGCAGTCCTAAACTAATTTTCATGTGAGATTTAAGGTAAGAAGAAGTAGACTTTGAAGATAAAGATGTATCCTATGAATAACAGACAGCAGGAAAATGAGACACAGAGCTGTTTATGGAGAAAGGGATGAATGGAGCATTGAAATCATCAAGTTAATGAGACGAAGCCAGATGTCTGAGGAGAGAAAACTTTAAACAGGATATCTGAAAGATACAGTGAGCAAAAATAAATACCATAAATCTGATTGCTGCTTCCCAACAGAAAGCAGACAACTTTCAGCTCAAATTATCCCCCAAAGCAATGATAAGAATATAATTTTCTCCTCTACAACAGATTTTATCAGTTGCCAACCTTTAAAGCCAATCTTTTCTCAATCAACAGACAAAACCAATATTTTTAGGAATTAGAATACAGGTGCAAAAACAAAGGCCAGCTATGAGTCTTAATAATTCACCATCAGTTCCAAGAAAGCCTTTGACTATGTACTGAAAAGATAAAAATTAATACACTGGGTTTGTCAATCAGTAGAAATTTAATACTGATGTAAACCTGCTCATTGCACAAAGTTACTGATACAGTGGAGGTGCTGGTTTCACACTCCCTATCAGTGACATTCCCATGGGCTCCAGAGACTTTGGATAAAACTAGACTTCCTGTAGCTCTCTGGAAAAAGAGTGAGGAAAAAGCTTGTTTGCTGTCACTCCTGAGATTCACTCCACTGCTTTCACAGGGCTCAGTGTGTTTCTAGCGCCAAATCTTGGTCATATTTTCCAAACAAACAAATTATTAGAATTCAGCCCAGGAGAAAAGGTGAGGCTCTGAGAAAAAAATAAAAAGAAAAACAAAGGACATGTTTTCAGTGATAGAAGCATGAGATAAGGCCAAAATTCTACTTCTTTAAACTTCCACTAGTTTTTCCTAATTACATATGATGTTTAGGGCACAGGAGCACAGCACCTTCTTTTTTTTAAAACTCAGACTGACTTTAGAGGATTAGCAGTTTTGAAAAATATTACAAGACTGAGCAAGTATGACAAAGCTCATTCAAGAAAAAAAAAAAAGGAGCATTTTGTTATTGTCTTTTTTTTAAAGAACTGCATACAATTAGGTTTGGGGTGGGGGGTTGGGGTTGTTGTTTGTTTTTTTTGTTCAACTGAATCTAATTCTTCTAATTCAGAATCATAAAATCTAGTGGGAAAAATAATTTGTAAATTACCAAAGGCAAGAAACCAACTTTATATTTAGCTGTACTGGTTATAGTAATTTCCACAGTAATTATGTTATGCACATCATCTAATAACTTGTCTAGAGTAAATTCTCTACTTCATTTTAGTACAAACTTAGGAACATATATTTAAGATGTTATAAGAAGAAAACAATTGCCTTGGGGAGTCATTTGCCATGTGCTCTAAATTCTAAAACAATACTTCTAAGAAAGCAGATTTTATTCTATGAGCAACATTATTAATTGAGAGCAAGAAACAAAACAAAATTTTTTACTAACTTCATCTCTTAAGAAGAGACAGTCACTCTTTGTGGTCTCTGTCCATACAACCCGAGGAATTACTGAATTTCATGACCAGTTTTATTTAAATTCAGAATAAAAAAATGTAATTTGAAAAGATATTGAGTTCCTACAAGTCTGGCAAAAGTAAAGATATCTAAGTCACAGTCATACTAAGGTACACAAAGAAAAAAGAGAAGCAAACTTTCATTAGAGAAGACGATATATGTGGGGGGCAAACCCTCTCCTATTCCTCTGCCTGTCCTATGCTGATCTCTATTGCTTGATGTAATTCAACCAATTAACACAACAATACAATTACAAGATTAACAACCAATACAACACAACCATTTCCTCACTATAGTCATCTTTGTGCCTGGTAAAAAATATAAAAAATGCAAGTTAAGAAAATTCATGCTCTCAAATTTATATCCTAGAAAAATGATCTGATCAAGGCAGTGTCACAAACCTTTTTCTGCCCCTAGGAATGCACATGCCAAAAGTGCATGGCTTCTGCCTCACTCGGTGCTGTTGTGCCCTTGAATGAGCAGTCACTGACTTCAGCCAGCAATTCCAAATATCAATGACCAAGTGAGAAGTTAAGATGTATCTTGGTCATTTCCACAGGAGCTGAGTTTATTTAGTGCCTCCATGTCTGCAGTGCCTGCAGTGGGGCCTACATTGGATAAACCCTCTCTTGGTCTGCCTGATGAATGAGGCATTGAATCAATTAAGTTCCAGCTAAATAGTAATGAATTAAGTTTGTGATTGCTGACTTTTGTGTAGCAGCTCCTAATTTCAATGCACTTTCACAGATTTGTCAAAAACTTTCTTCATTTCTGGAGGGAAAAAATCCTCAAATAAAGTAAAAAATGCGTAGCCTGATGAGGGAACAAAGCTAATGAAAGGACACAGAGGTAATGCCCCCTTGGCACAGCTAATGTTCAGTAAAATCACTGTTACTGAAACATACATTGACTTATTACCTACATAAACATGCAGCTACCTGACATTTTAAATTATTAGCAGAAAGGACTTGTGGTGACATAAGGCTCAATCCTGCAATTCTCACAGATTTCCAGATCTCCCTGTGACATCAAAAGGTGTTGGACCTGCATAAGAACAGCAAGATCAAGGGAGAACAGGCTTCGTCTGCAGGATTTCAATCACATCATACCACAAATAAGTCTGAGAAATCCATACCACAAGCTCATTCTTCACTGAAATACAATTAAAAGCATCACTGGACTATTTTTGCTGATAAGTCATCTGTCTTCCCAAATCCTTTTTGTCTTCAATATCCATTCTCTGAAAGAAAAAAGGGAAACAAGCCTCTAAAGACAGGTGGGAAAGAATCCCAGCCATCAACCTGAAGTGAGTGAGTTGCATTTCCCCTACACACATGATGTGTCTACACAACAGTTACTCCGTGATTCTGCCTTTTACTATGAAAAACAGGAAACAGTTCAGCATCCGAGGTGCTGCTTGAAGCATTGGGAACCAATCCTGAAGTCCATCACGGCAGGGATTCAGACCTGAACCTGTCATCTTTGCACCAAGTACCACAGATCCCCTGATTCCTCAGGGACAGACTTCCATAATCGTGCTGTGGTTCCAAACAATCTGAGCATCTGTAAGAAATCTTAACACCTATTCATTTGCCAAAAGCAGGCCATTAGATCCACAATGTGGTGCATGACAACATTCTGCTTTCCCAAACTCCTTCCACTGCAACAAGGATGGGACCAATGGCTTTGCTCTGACCCTATGGAATATTACAAAGATTGACTCTTCCCCAAATCAAAGTGACTCAAGGGTGGCATTTCCTCAGCATCAGATGTCATTCCTGAACTTCAGGAATCTTTTATTAGGAAGCAAAGCCTCTCTGTGTCAGGTGCAGGGGACGGCATCTGCAGGGGGAAGTCAGCAGTCTCAGTGGATGAAGCAGCCAAGATTCCGAGGAGAAATAACAACACAAGGGTGAGTAATGTCCTTAGGGTTGCAGGAGAGAAGCTGGGTACAGAACCAGGTGTCCTGGCTCCCAGCCCTATGCTTACAGCACCACAGCACTGTGCCAGACACACAGATGCTGCAGTTTGAAGCCTATCAGTCTTCATGTCAGGTGTTACCTTAACTTATATGAAATAAAAGTGTCATTGTAATTCCTCCCAGATTTCAGTACTTTTTTTGGCCTTGGCATTTGTGTTAGAAAGCAGTCCACAAGCACTAGTGCATTGGGATCTTTTCATTTGTGCCTTTTCTCAGAGCCTTTGCATCATTTTGTTTTCCTGCATATAAATAAACTCCAACCATTTACAGGTGAATATAAAACCATAGACACAGAGCAGTTTTGGGTAGTGTGTTACACTTCTTCTGTCCCTCACAGCACTGGGCTGTCCACCAAGGATCATGATAGATTGTTTCACACTCAGATAATCTAATTTAGTTCAAAAGTGTCCTCCCAGCAAAATATGACTTTGAAAAATCAGTCAGCACACTGTTGTCAGGAAGCTTATCCTAACTTCTACTTCCAAGCTGATTCCAAAGTGTCTCTTGCCTCTGACAGCTGGCTGTTCATAAGAGGAAACCAGCATGCAGAGAACACGGCTAAAATCAAAGAGGAAGGTTAAGAAGAGAAACAGCAGGGGGG
Source organism: Tichodroma muraria (assembly GCA_013390105.1). Lineage (NCBI taxonomy): Eukaryota > Metazoa > Chordata > Aves > Passeriformes > Sittidae > Tichodroma > Tichodroma muraria. The sequence continues at coordinate 14,086 of WAAG01039524.1, read as the reverse complement.
GGAAAAAAATCACAGTTTAACATCCTAGTCTTTAAAGGCTCTGCTGAGTTACAGGAGGTCTGTAAACGCTCTTAGATGCTCTCTGAGAGAATAGGTCACTGAGAGGTTAAGGAGAGGAAGAAAACCTGATGAAAGATCAGCAAAATGAAGGAGGGCTGTAATTTCACCTAAAAGGAGAGCTCTGAATTTGATGGAGCTGCCAGACACTACCACCCATCAGAACTTCTCTTCTTCCCTGTGGAGAATGAGCAGATTTGTAAAAGCTCCACAATCTTCAAAGATTGTCTCATAATAAGGATAACGATATCTGCAGCACAGCACGGAAGCAAGAGGTAAGGTTGCCACAGTATCCTGCTTCTGAAATGTCATGGCAGGGATTTTTCACAGGAGCTTGAAACAGGAAGGGACCAAATCACACAGATAAAAAGCAAGACAAACTGAGTGTCTCCCAGCTTTCTTTGAGGGAGGAATCCAATTAGCCATCCCTAACAGGTTCATCTGTCTTAGTCTATGAAGAGGCCCAACAAACTATGTCTTGGCCTAAATCCTGCAAGGACTCTGCTGGTGGTGGGTGCTCTGAAAATCCACAGGCGTTTTTATTCTGCCCCAGAGTTCAGAAGTCATAGTCAAAAGCAAAATCATAGTCCTTAGAAAATGGACACAGCCCAAACTCTCAGATGAGGTATGCAATAGGGTCACTACTGAATAAGTCCTGTAATTCTTCAGTACTTTAAGATCTCTAGAAAGACCATGATGGTTTTATGACCAGACATAAGACTCACCAAATGCTCCATTTATTCTTCTCTTTGCTGACTACAATATGGCTGAGCCTTTAGGCAGGATCTTAATGAACTACAGAAACCCATTACATCCCTCTTTCTCTAGAAATTCACTGTACAATAAAATAAGTAGAAATTTATTTTAATTAGCTCTTCTTTCCTCTCCACTATTTCTTCTTTCTCACTCTTCTCTCTCTCACTTTTTTAGAAGGCAAAAATGCAGTGCAGACACCTACATGCTCCACATATTCCCAGGCTAAAACCTTCAGAGCAAAAACTCTCTCTTCACTGAGCTTCCGTAGATGATGTGCCACACATGAGTTCTGGAGTACCAGAGGAGACTTCTGACTGGCCAAGTTAAGCCTAATGCCTGAGCTCTACAGAAGTGCAAACAGCTGAAGACTTAATCTAGCATGTAATTTCTCATAGTTATCCCTTACTCTAGGTATCAATCTGCATGCAGCAACTCAGACAAGAAGCAAAGGATTTATTTCAGGTGGATTCAGTGGTCTGTGAAAACCTTGTTCCCTTGTTTACTGTCCCATGGGCCCGCAGGAGCTCCCACTGTCGCACTTTATGATAGGCAAGAGGAGGGTGAAACTCCAGAAAGTGTGGAAACAACACGCAAGATGAAGACTGAAGCAGTGACAATAGAAGCTGAATGAGCTGAACACGCCAGTGCAAAGAGCATTTGGGCTGCTCTGGGGCCGCAGTCCAGACCCGGCACAGCAGCACTGCCCGGAATTATCGTAGCCAGCATTAAAGAGAATCCAAATACAGTATTTTTCTAATGAAATACTATTACCACACTGCTAAAAAAAGACCCAACAGTACATCCCCCGACCTCTCCATGACTCAGGGGTTCACGACACAAATGAGGGTTTATGATGAAGTCCCACACATCCACATAGGCACCATAGTTTGAGGCAATTGTCTGTTTTAATAGCCCAACAAACGTTCTTCCTTTAAAGTGCAGGAAAGACACATGGTGAGAAACTTGTGTAGAACATATGGTGCTGAAATAGCAAGCTGATAATTCTTTAACAGCTTTTGACAGTGGTAAAAGATCAATTATTGCACCATAAATACTAAAATGTTCCTCCAGCCTTTTGCTGGAGTGAATGTATATTCAAAAATCAGTGTTTCCCTTTAATGGCAGCCAAGTCACCTCCAAACCACAAAGTTCTGCAGCCCCACAAAGTTAAATTGAATGATTGATTGTCATTTGTTTACATGTCCAGCTACTGAAGAACCAGCCCAGTGATTGAAGCACAAACTCCTGAAGGCACTGAAGGTTCAGGCACTCTGAAAATGGCCCTTGACCTTTTGTTGAAACTAAAGTGTAAAATGGAATTGCCATTCCTTTCCTTTTCCTTCCCTGCAATTGCAAGAGTTTGCAACAGAAATAACCAAACGTGACTCTGAAAAGTACTAGGGAAGACAGGTTGATTTCCCAGCTTGGCTGCTGAGCCAGCTGACATGAGTAGGGTTTTATTCTCTGAATTTCTTGACCTATGAGATTTCTGCCTTGGACTAATATACGTGTATATAAATACGTGTGTGTGCATACAGAGACTTACACTCCTACAAGCATTAGTTTTAATCATGAAGAAAACGGACAGCTCTGTTTCAACAGTTCTCATGCAAAGTCACCAAGGTAAACTGATGATGATATTGATTTGCTACTCAAACTGATACTATATGTGGCATTCTTTGTGGAGATTTTATGACAGAACCGCATATAAGGACCCTGGGCTCAAGTTCAAAGCAGCAGATACAGAGCTAAAATGTCCTATTATGGTTCTGAAATAATTCATATGGATCCACTTTTATTCCTTAAGTGCAGCCTACTCCAGAAGCACATCAACTTCTTGCTCTGAAAATCTTCCCATCCAAGGGAAGGTATCTGAGCGTGTTCCGAGTTTTAAAAAGTGCCTGTCTTTGCTGACTGCTGTTATAAACTGTATACATTATTTATACCAGTGGGATCATACAGTGGTAGCAGTGAAGGTCATGGCTTGGTTGTGCATCAATGAACACGCCCTTGCCATGTGAACAGACAAAACAAGGAGAGAGGGAGAATGACACAAAGGATAATGAACTCCTAAGTTCCAGCACAGCACTGATGAAAAGCAGAGGGGAGTTTCCTTGCTCCCAGGCCAGTGCATCACCTGCCAGGCCAAATCACTGCCCTGTTTCTCGCTCATTTCAACACTGCCCATATTTGACCATCTGTGATCCAGATTCACAACATGAGGGCATGGCTAACCTTACACACAGAAAATTATCCCATGAACAGATATTGTTTTAGTGGAATTTTTCTGACCACATCAGTGCTCTATAATTGGCTATAAAAGTGCTACAGTTGGATTAAAGCCTAACAGGCAAATTAAAAATACTTTACCAATAATAAAGGAAAAAAAGCTTAGGTCAAATCTAGCATGAAATGCTGTTAAATAACACTTGCATATATAAAATGCCAAGTGTGTCACAGACCCACACTTCTCCCACACTGGAATCACATATTTTTTTCCTCTAGTGGAAAGACACACTCTAGCTGGAAAGACACACTTTGTCTTCAGGTCTTGCCCCATCTCCCTTTTCCACCTATACCTTCCCACTTCCCACTAATTGAAATTCTTCAACCTAATCCATTTTCCGCCACATCAAAGATTCAGTGAGCAATCAGCTGCATTGTCTTGGTTGAATACATTTAATTTCCCCTTTTCTCTGTGTCATTTTGAGTACAGTTCATTAGACAGCACAAGCAAAATAGCTGTTGTTGGCCTTTGCATCTTATCACCTAATGGCAGCTCTGTCCTGCAGTCTTAAGTGTTCTCCTTTCTTAGCAGTTGAACTCATCTTTGTTGGAAATGACACGTTAGATCCATCTGCTCTGAAGCCTCCTTAGCTCTGCAGCCTCCTGCTCTTACCTTCAGGTCAGACCTGAGCCAAAGTTTAGGTATGTCCTAGCAGATTGTGACGATAGAAATTTGTACTATTTTTTAATATTTCCAGCTAAACCTGGTAGGGAAATTAGCTTTCAGGGCGAAGTCAGAGAGTACAGCAATCACAGCAGGTGGAGCAAGCTAAACAAAATGGAAAAAATCTCCCTTTTCATCTGGAAATATTTATTCCCTGTTTAATATTATTTACAGTGCTCACAAAGCTATTATTTTCAAAATATGAGGTGTCATACCATAGTAAATGAAATATTTAATTTCAAATCTTAAATTATCAGCAGAAATTTTGAGTCACCTTACCAAGATCACAATGTCTGCTGGGAAGAGGAGGACTACCACAATTAGTGAAACATTACCATTTACTATTAGTAATGCGTCAGGCAACTTGGTCTAACATATAACAACATGAAAAAGGAAAACAGAATAATTTGCAAAATAATATCTTATAAATACCTTTCAATTTTTTTTTTCTTTTTTAATGCCTCTGGCATGCACTGCAAGTCAGGCAGCTGATGGTGTGTGGTGGCAGTCAGGGATTGGAAGAACGACTTGAGGTAGGCACAGGAATCCTTCAGTAACTTAAAAGAATTTAAGTGAACCTGCCATTATCTGCCAACCTGTGAACAGTTTCTCTTCTTTTCATCATTGACAGGTTGTTTCTCATCAAAGATTGAAGACAATAATTTTTATATTCCAAACTAACCAGCCAAAGTAATTAACATTACATGAGCCAAAAGTAATCAAGCACCACTTCAGGATGTTTTCTGGGTCTTTCTGTTGGTTTGGTGGTGTCTTTTGTTGGTGTGGGTTTTTTGTTGTTTTTTTTGTTTGTTTGTCTGGTTTTTTTTTTAGTTAGCTGGGCAAGCAGGTTCAGAAAAGTAAGGAAGTAATCTCTCTGCCTTGAACCAGTCAAAGTGATGTGCAGCACCTGCCTGTCAGATATTTTAGTCTCAACTGCAGGGCTACAGTTCCCGACCTTCCCTTCCCTTTAGCTCCAGCTGCAATGGGCCAGACTGCACAATACAAATGGGCATAAATGGAGATTATAATACCATGGAAATCAGACTCTACAGGTCACCAGCATGGTCAAGGCAATAATGTATCTACATTAATGAAAACAACTAAGTGTTCCACAACCATTCACTCTTGACAGAGCCTAAAATGTCACTGGAAACGTGTGAATGAATAATAGAAAGCACAGAAGAGGAACGTGAGGCTGAGATGAGATGGGATTTCAAGGAACGAGGTCCATGGGAAAGAAAGTTTCCCAAAAGTAGAGCAGGTTTGAAAGCAATATTAATCTAATACAACTTCTAGAAATGGCACACGATGTGGACAGAAGCGTTCTGTAGAAAAAAAAAATTCACACAAAATACTCTCCATCAATGAAAAAAAATACCTTTTCCAAATCAGGTTTGATTGACTTTAAACATTCCCAAGAAAGGGTGCAGTGGTGAAACCTAGGCTGCAATGAAGTGCAAGGGTACCTGCCCTGTGTGGACCGGCCGCAGAAGCCAAGGACCATTGCCAGCCAAGGCAACACTGACAGTGCATGTAGAGGATGGGCCTACAATCAGCAGCCCAGGACTGGTCTCAAAAAGGGGCCCTGAATGACAAACAGGCAAAGACCAGAGGCAGCAAAAGCAGCAAAGTGAGTAAACAAGGGAGGAAGGGAGGCACAGGAGGAGACGGAGCCACAGGAGATGGAGGCTCAGCCAGCAGTGGCACTGCCTTGACACCTGCCTGGCTGATACCCAGGAGCCTGCCACGGCTCACAGCACATTCCATGGAACAAGCACTGGATCATCAGCCCCCCAGCTATCCCTGCCTGTTTCACAGCTTGTGTCAGCAGTGCTGATGCTGAGAAAGAGAAACGCATTTTGCCCAAAAGCAGTGTGGGCCAAGGGGAGTAAATTTACAATGACATATTTCAGCATTTACAGAATGATATTTTGTCAGGATATCCAGTTCATAGGAAGTGTCAAAATATTTAGTAGCAGTCTGATTCAAACTGACACAAATTACAATTTTAAAAAGTTGCTTTACAGCATAGGAAATCTGCCTTTTTGCCAGCTCCAACTGATAGCCCAATGTCAACACAAAATCTAGGCATGTGTTTCTTCCTTCTGTATTTCCTTGTTGCATTGCACAACTGTAAGAACAAGGAGAAAACTTGCCTGTCAGATTTTATGAGGCTAATATGTATGGATCTGATCCCATTTTCAATCAGCAGAATTAGCAGTCAATTAGTCAAGTTATTTTCTAACATCATTGTAGGATATTCAAATGGTTGGCTTTTTTTTTTTTTTTTTACAGCAGCTAGGCTACTTTTAGGGATTTATATCCTGCTTTCATGTTTTACAGCACTCCTTGAAACATTAGTAATATTATCTAGGCAGGGGCAATAAAATGCCAGAACCCCTAACCACATGCAACACTGCCTGACACCAAATCAAGTTTCTCAAGTGAAATATAGATTGAAGAAAGAAGTGGTGTAAGGAACAGAATTAAATTCATCTCAGTTATGCTCATACCACTGATGTCAATATATTACATCCCTTCCATGCTATACCAAGGGTTTCTTCTGAAAGGTGCAGGAGTAGAAGCACCTTGAACTGGAAACAAGACTGACACAGGGGTCTGCATCTATTTTTAACTTTATATAGTGTCATACTTTCTAACTCTGAATCACTCTTTTTTATTAAAATAATTCTATTCTTTCTGCTCAAAGCCATCTAAAAGATTTAATAAGACTGTAGGAAATAGAGAGAGGAGGAGTAACAGACTGATTTTAATCCTGCTATTAGTCAATGAAAAGACTGTTGATGAAAGACTGCACATTAGTCTTTTTGGTCTCTGTCGCCAATTCCCTGGATCTGGTGGGAGAATTAAATGTGAATTACAGCCACAGTCAAATGATGGCTCTAGATATTTATTTTCCAGACACTGTTGAAAAGAAACATTTATTTCAGCAGTTTTTATTTCTGTGCAATCCTGAGCACCTAATTGCCTCCAAGAAAAGACCTTCTCCTCACTCAACCTAAGACATTTCATGCCATTCTGACAGCACTAAGAGCATTTAATATGATCATGCTTTGTAGCCTCTGATGTGCTGTCAAAGAAGGGGAAAATATTTTAGTGCGATTGCGAATTGAACTCAGAGTGTATTAAAACAAACAAGAATGAAATCAAAATGCCATCAGAAGAATAACTTATGTGGAATCCACCCATGGGTACTGAAGGAGCTGGCAGCTGAGCTGTCCTTCAATTGACCACTTCAAAAAGCCACTTTCCTCCAATTACCAGCAGTCCTGGCTAACCAAGGAGGTCCCAGCTGAGCAGAGGTTGGCAAATGTTATGGCTATCTCCAGGAAGGGCTGGAAAGAGGATCTGGTGAACTGATTGACCAGGGCAGCGACCATCCCAAGTGATGGACACTGGGGAGGCCACACCTCAGATCCTGTGTTCAGCACTGGGCCCTTCACTACAAGAAAGACATTGTGGGGCTGGAGCGTGTCCAGGGAAGGGCAACGGAGCTGGGGGAGGGGCTGGAGCACAGGTTTGATGAGGAGTGACTGAAAGAGCTGGTAAACTTTGCCTGGCAAAAAGGAGACTGGGGACTTCATTGCTCTCTAAAGCTCTCTGACAAAAGGGTGCAGCCAAGTGGGGGTTGGTCTCTCTTCCCGGGTAACAAGAAAGAAGACAAGAGGAAACGGCCTCGTGTTGCAAAAAGAGGAGGTTTAGATTGGATATTAGGAAAAAACCCATCACTGGAAGGTGGGTCAAGCAATGAAACAGGCTGCCCAAAGCAGGGATTCAGTCATCATCCCTGGAAGTGTTGAAGAGATGTGTAGATGTGGCACCTGCAGACATGGTTTAGTGGTGGGGTTGGCAGTGCAGTGGTAATGGTTGGATTTTATCATCTTAGAGATCTTTTCCTACTTAAAAAATTCTATGGTCCCCTGATTTTATAAAATGTCTGAGGGACAGAACTCAAACATTACTCAGGGTGTTGTTTGAATGCCATTACATAAATGCCAATTTCCATCCTTCAGGACAGGCCAGCAGCAAGATATTCATATATTGTCCCTCTTGAAGATTTCTGCTTTCTCCTAAGCAGAATTTTAAGGCTTTTCCCTCTTATGCTGCCCTTGACAGCTGTCAAATAGGATTCAACTCATGCCAATAAGGCTGTCAAGAAAGACATACCGGTCAAAGCATTTTGTCCTTAGCTCACACTGCCACTTACTGCTTAGTGCTGCCCAGTTATTTGCTCTTGTAAACACTTCTTCATATTCAAACTTAAATCACTTCTTCCTTACAACATGCAGAAGTCTAGAGAGACAAGAGCTCAGTATGCCTCCAAAGAAAAACACTTATTAACACATATATTACTTCATTAACACACAGGTTGAAAATTACTGGTTATTTATAGCCAAAAATCTCATGGAAATGAGGCCCTAGCCTTCCAGGAACGGTGCCTTCCAATAATGAAATAATGACTTCATAATGCAGAATGAGGTCTGAAGCACAAGGGCCCCTGCCTGTGAGGGGCTCTGCTGTAGGGCTGATGAACAGATTGCACGTGAGGCCAGCCCTAAGTCCCTGGCTCCAGGGGCTGTATTTCAGTATTTGGAGAGCTCACAATTGCACTTTCTCCCACAGCCCATAATACATGACCAAAAGCCTGCCTTTCACACAACTTATGTTCCTCCTGCTCTCTCTGCAGTGAACACTGAAAGAGCACAGTGAGCATGTATTGCTTTTTAGAGATCATGACTCACAATGATTTATGCTTAATTAGCAAATTCCCTATGAATATTTGATAGTCCAAATTAAACCCTAATAAATGTGTTTCCTGCAGATTTAAGTGACTAACTCTATGATCTATTAGACTTGTCTCATAACATATACAATTTTTCTTGGTAGCCTTGGAAATTTCAAAAGAATTGGCAGCATCTGTGTCTGGAATATGGAAGAAACCTATTTTTATTTGAAGAATTTTGTACAAATTAATTCCAGGCTAAAATGTTTTTTTAGCAAAACATTAAACTTTGTATTATCTCTGCATATTGATTAGAAAAATTCAGAACCAACCCTTATAATCATTAAAGAAAATTATTTTGTTAGATATTCCTTGAACATTATAAAAAATTTTCTCAAGCTGCAGTTTCATATTTTATTTCCCAGTTGTTTTATCTGTTTCAGTTACACATTCACAGCACATAATATATTTCATGATATTCCTCCCCATTCCTAAAACTGTTATGTGTTAATCACTACGGCAAAGTTTTAACATGCAGCTTCTTTTGGTTAAAATCTGTCAGAAACACAAAAGATTAATGAATCTAGTGCTGAGCAGCAGGTCCAAACTTCACAAACCTCCACTAATATTTTGATCACTCTGGAGGAAAAGGGTATTTAAGAATGTCTCTGAATGCTAGAGGGAGGGAAATAAACACTTTGAAAGAAAAATCCAAATTCACTCAACTGGTAATGAAATTGCACTGAATATTGATTCAGGGTTCTAATAAGCTCAGAATTTCAAAGCAAGCACTGGAAGGCAAACATTCCTTGCTCTTTCTTTAGAGAAACCTTCACTTGTACCACAAAGTAAGATTTCACTTTGTTCTAAATATACAAGATTATGAGAGTTCCGAAAGCAGTCCTGCAATAACACTCTCTGCCCTCCCCTTTCTCTCTCTCCCTCATTTGTACGGTGATAAATTTAACATCAACTAAATTCCAAACCAGAGCAAGCACTTTAAAGTGATTTACAGCTAAATTAATAGTTTTCTGTCTCCCTTCGGTTTTCAGAAATTATACAATTGCCTTTTTTTTTTTTTACAAAACCAGAGTACTCTGAGATTAATGTTCAGCTAAATCTCATCCTTCATTCCTCCCAGCTATGCCAGAGACACTAATGACAATGTTACGAGTTAGTTTTGCAGAGGATTCCAGTCACCACAGCACAGAAGAGTTACAAACAGTAGAAAAGGATCCCTTCCATTTTTTTAAAATCAGTTACCAACTTTTCTTTCCCCAGCAGATGGTGGGACAGGCTGCACAAAGAAAGGGAAGCCTTTTTGCGACAGTTTCGTCTGATTAGGGATTTGCACATATGACACTGATCAGAGGAGGGTTTCCAGTGGTCAGCCTTCCAGGTTGTAACTCACAAAAGATGAGAGGCCAAGGGCTCTCTGTGTTAACACTGGAGAGTTCCTGGCAGCAGCCAGGAGCCTGCCCTCATCTGCTCAGAAAAGTGAGGATTGTTGTGGGCACATTCCAGCGCCAGAGGATCCCCGAGAGGATCCCTGCACTCAGAACTGAACTGGCCTCTGCTTAGCAGTGCTGCCAGTGGGGTAGGCAGCTATCTTGACTATGCTAATGACCAGGCAAAGCACCTTGCTGTTCAATACTTTCATTCTCTACCTGTAAAGCAGGAATGAAGTCCAGTACAAAGCATTATGGAAACACTGGACATACTGTCATGCTCTTTGAGGCTCTGTATCAATCATCCATTCTCAGAAGGGACCAGCTACTGATGGGGGTGAGTGAGACCTTCCCTGACCACACATACTGTTTGTCTCAGAATGAAACCTCAGAAGTGCCTTCTCAAAATATGCCAGGTCATTTACAGGAAAGTTTAAGCTTTTGCCCCCATACTGTCCTTACTCTGATGTAACAGTTCTATGTGTTACCCTTTTCTCATTATTCTCCGGATAAAAAAGGCTGTCTCTTCCTTTCCACAAACTTTCTGTAAGAGCTTATCAGATTCCAGCACTCAAAACTCCATCACTAGCAAAGTCTCTGTTATTTGTTTCTGAGAGCTGGCATTTTTGAAAAACATCTGTTTACACTCTGCCTAGCTGTAGCAGGACCATGAGGTTTCATGGTCACTAAGCAGTGTTGTGTGTCTGGTAGGCACTTTGGCTAATATTCTGTGTGCTTTTACAAAGTATTGAATAAAATCCAACTATTTCTTACTAGACCACAATCAGCACAAAGATCTTCAAGATATTGCTAAGGATCCTCTGTCCCAGATGGAACTGGGAATTTGCTTTGACCAATATTTGTAACTCTGGGCTGGAGAAAGAAAAGCACTTTCTCTCCATGGCATCCTTACTGTCTGAGAAGCTTGACATGCACTCCCACTCCTTCTGTCCCCTCCTGAATAGTCACCATGTTTCACACTGCAGCCTTCTAAGACACTCTGGTGATGCAATGCAGTCACACCTTTGCATTCAAGAAGTGTCAGGCTTGGCTCTAGCTGCCAGCATCTCCGTCTCTGCACAGCATGACATAGCTTGCACACCAGCACATGGTTCCCAATATGTCTATTGTTATCAATCACAGCCTTTTGTGCATCTAGGATGTCATGGGATAGGGCAGGCGAGGAGAATAGACTATTTAATTATGACTTATGTCATGCACTGAAAAACGATATTAATTATAGCAAAGACACAGCACAGACTGGGATATGAGATCAAAAAGAACAGTTGGATTATGGTGACCCATTCCCTGCTGTTATCAGTACCTTGTCAGATCTCTCTTCATCTGAACAAGCTCCATCTCAAGATAAACAATCCCTGGGAGGGCTGAGAAATTTTTGGGGTTCATTGGCCCAAATACACCAATACTGCACAACACTGCACAGCAAATTGACAACTATGGATGAGCCTTGTGCCTGGCAAACGGCAAGGCACACAGCATGCTGCCAACTGCATATGCTTTTTCCATACAGATCAATATACTCATTGGGAAAAAATACCTGCCAGATCCCTGGATGTAACATGAATGCCAGGGTAAAAATGAAAGGGAAACACCACCCACACAAACCAGGCCAAAATCATCCCCCAACACATCTGCTAATAGAGGAAAAAACATATTTTACTGCAAGGCCTAACATAAGTTAAACCTTGGACAATGACTGCATTTTCAAGAGTTAGATGTTATATGGACAAGCACAGACCTGGATTTGTAATGTCTGCTTCACTCTTTCTCTCATTCTAGTTAGTTTCAGGATGCAGCCTCAGGTTTCAACTTCACAATCAGCAACTTCCAGTCTAAGTATTCTAGTAAACATTATGGTACATGGAGCTGAGAGGAGAAAAAGGCATATGTGAGCAGAACACAGAAACCAAACAATCCTGAAAAAGTTTCGCTTGTATTACTTTTCTGATTTTCTTTTATGAGGTTTATCTGTTATATAAAATCAGTGGTGGAGGAATAAATTTATACAAAGCCCATGGTATGGGCTAACTGCTATCGATGTCCAGCAACATCTGAGTTTTGAAGTATGGTAGCTCTACCTATCAGTTCGTAAAGGCCTGATGGAAGGAACACTACGTGAAACAAAACAACTAAGGCATGGTGTAACAGTTGGGCACAGGAGGCAAAGCTGTATATCTTTGCCATAGCAGGGGTTTAATTTTAACTTCTTGAACATTTCATTCTTTGTTACTGCCTTGCTTGAGAAAACCACTTTCCTGTTTGTCCATCTGCAATTCTGCAGAGAAAGAAAAGCTATCGGCAGCTTCTCTTTCATCACCTACTTGCATAAAGCTTACTTCCCTGAATTCTCATAGCACATAAAATGTCCCTGCTGCTGCAAGATAAAATGTGTCACTGCTCCATCTGCTACTCATTTGCTGATGATTCTGTGTGGCAACATGCTGCCGAGCAGAATATTCAAAAAAAGAAGAAACTGTGCAGCCCAACAAATCTGGTTTTGACAGAGGTAAGGCTAGGTATCATTAATCATTTCACTCCTTACAGCACCTGGTGGAGTATTAGGACTGCCTCCCCAATTCCGTGTTTCACGGTACGAGCACACACTTCTTGGATAACTCTTCTTTTGGGACAGGAATGCCGAAACAGAGGCAGCAGGAGATCCTCAGTGCTAAATGAATTCTTATTTCAGTATTGCTCTGAAATTCACAGGCACAAGTCCTTCGTTTGGGGGCAAGAAGTGATGACAGTCCAGGTACAGAATGTGCTCAGTTGTCTCATTCCTCTGTGATGTGCTAAAGCTGTATCAGAAGATCCCCAAATTTAAGACACACGGTAGTGAGGCATTGCTAGGTACTATGGATGCCTGCCCAGCGCCTGTCTACTGAGCAGTAATTTTACTTCTGGTTTGGAGAAACAAATTGCCCTCAGCATCAGCCAACAGGCAAAATTCACAGGAACATGGGAAGAGGTCTGGAACTTGTGGCCACCCTCAGGGGAGGCTTCTCACCACAAGCACAGATTGTGCAGGAGGCTGGACAAGCCCAAGCAGTGGAGGAAAACCTTTATAGAGGGCAAATTGGAGAGGAAACAAATACTGTCTCCATTCAATTCACTCACGTTTGACTGACTCTCCAGCCATCTGCATCCAATAAAGTCAGTTCAGTTACTTAGGGCCTGAACAGGTCTCTGGTACCGCAAGAGCTCTTAACCTGTCTTTCCCCACTAAGGCCTCAAGTCTGTATCCTCTTTGTAGAAAACTACCTGGAAGCTACACGTTTAAAAGAATGTTTTCTAATAGCCATGTCCATTTAAGTGTATTTTTGAGGTTTAAAAACAAAGTCAATATCTAAAATATAAATATTATTCTATTTTTTAAAATTACTCTGTGGAGGAAACAATTATTTGCATTTCATTTTCAGTTTTTTATACCATATAAAAATGAAAATAAATGCCTGATTTATATTGAATTAATATCTACCTTTGAACTCTTACTCTACAGCTCTTTCCTGTACTTAACATAAATAAGGTTGTTATAGTACCTGTCCTATAGTCACAAAGGATTCACAGACAGGCAGATACAAAAAGTGAAGAATCTGAAAGCAAGGTGATAAGATTTTCAAGGCAGAACCACATTTTTCTCCTTATTGTCTGAGGAGGACACTATTTGAAGACCAAATATATGTAATTCCTCATGCTTGAAGAAATGTTACTAAAACAGAAGGGAAGAGGATATTATTTCCCTCATTCTGATTTGAGTCAGAGGAAAAACCAAACATTCCCAAAGGGGAAGCCAGTCAGCTGCCTTAAGATACTTTCTGAAATCTAAGTTTTTGCTAAACTATGTAATAAACTTTTTGTCCAGAGTGAAGTTGATAACACAGGATCCTTATACTTAAAAAGTCAGATTTCTAAGACAACTGGTAAAGAAAAGCCCAAAAAAGGAATTGCTGAGGAGCAGTTATTATATTATAGTATAATTTCATTACAAACCTGACAATCTGACAAACTTCACTTATCAATAGAGAAGTGTAAATAAAGATATTTTTAGATTAATGGTTCAGTTGGAAAAGGGAAAAAATGCTTCAGGTAGACCAGAGGTAACTTATTTTT
>WAAG01039523.1:0-12476 GCA_013390105.1 Tichodroma muraria | reverse complement strand
GTGAGGAATGGCGGAGGGAGCTGGGGGTATTTAGCCTGGAGAAAAGGAGACTCAGGGGTGACCTCATCACTCCCTACAATTGCCTGAAAGGTGGCTTTAGTCAGGCGGGGGTTGGTCTCTTTCTCCGGGCAGCAATTGACAGAATGAGAGCTCACAGTCTTAAGCTGTGTCAAAGGAAACATAGGTTGGATTTTAGGAAAAAAAATTTACAGAGAGAGTGATAAATTACTGGAATGGTCTGCCCAGGGAGGTGGTGGAGTCACCATCCCTGGAAGTGTTTAAAAAAAGACTGGATGTGGGACTCGGTACCATGGTTTAGTTGAGGTGTTAGGGCATGGGTTGGACTCGATGATCTTGAAGGTCTCTTCCAACGTAGTGATTCTGTGATTCTGTGTGAAGGTATCTGTGGCTGATGTGATCTTAAAGAGGGTAAGTCACAAAATCCTGTTTCAATAAATCTTGATCTTTAGAATAAAACTATATCTGAACCTACCTGTAAGCCCAAAGGACATGTATGGAGTCCTTCATATTCCCTGCAATGTCTAAAACCAGAAATATCTAAAATTTACTTTCATATACAGTCCTTTAACAGAACTGAAAATTGTACCCACTCATATTTGTAAAAATGTAATCTAATCTAACATATCTAATTCTCCACAGTAATTTACTGTTAGGGACCTAACAAATGCTTTAGGTTTACTAAACTCATTGAACAGGTGATACTTGCTAGATTTCTTTAGATTTCTGGAAGCATCATGCTATGCAGTAGTACCAAAAGTGTTCCTAAGGTCTCAGTTCAGACCTCAGGGTGCTGACTGCCATTCAAACTACAAGAAATCTGTAAGTATTTACATAATATCCCCCACCTTTGAAGCATTCCTGAGTAATAAACAAGTGGCTTTTCAGCAATAATTTAAAAACCTTTCTGTTCCCAAATTTGGTAATATTAAATTTTTAATTAAGGTTAGTGGAATATTAATTTAAGAATAATTAGGTGTCCAAACACTTAATAAGCTTCATCAGGGCAGGTGGGAATATGTGGAAAAAAGATTTCACTTAAAGTGGAATTCCTCTGATTTAAGTCAGTCATAAATAATCTGGGGAAAACTTCCGTAGTCTTCTTCAAGTGAAGTTTTAATTGAGCTTTCTAGATCTATTAGATATAACAAGACATTACTGGTGTAGTATGAATATTTAACTTAAGTCACCCACTGGGACACTTTTTAATTTGATCATTAATCCTAATTGCACAAGCCACTAACTATAACGGTAAAATAAACAGAAGAGGAGAAAAGGACACATTTTGGGGTGCATTAGGGATAGAGAGTTGCATTATAAAAGTGAAATTGGAGCATTAATAAATACCTTTGAAGAGAGAAAGTGAAAGTCTTCTAAGTCTTGAAAGCTGTCCCAAACACTGTGAATGAAAGCAAATAAAGGTCATTCCAAATGACAGATCATTTTTTTCAGCTTCTAAGGAATTTATTTCAGCCCTAATTGCGTATTATCAATGGTGCAGTGAAAGACACAGTAACATTTCCTCTTAGTATTTGGAGGCAATGGGTCTAGTTCTAATTCCTTACCAGTTCTGCAGCAGAACAATTTCTCTCTTTGTCTCTTACCAAAATAACGATGCAAGTATACTGATTGACACTACAGTATTTGAAAGTAAGTAATGTTCAAAAAAAAGTGAGCTTAGAGTAAAAATAGGAGGAGGAGTTGAAAAATAGCCACATCTGTACCAAACTGGTGATATTTTTGACAATGCATAGTAATAGTTCCAGGACCGTCTTTTTCATTTGTGTAGTACATGACAATGAAATATAGTGGAGAAGACACTTATTTCTTCAAGCACCAGAGAAAAACTTACCTTTTCTGTAAAACTGCTTAGTTTAGATCACTAAATATAAATATAGAATAATTAATATAGAATAATATATAATAAATATAAATAGAGAATAAATATACCCTGAATATTTTCCACTCAAAATTATAATTAGTTTTCTGTAATTATTAACATGTACTTATAAAAATACACTGCAGTTTATTACACTGGTTTTAGCTGTGATAGAGTTAATTTTCTTCAGAGCAGCTAGCATGTTGCTATGTTTTGGACCTGTGAAGAAAATAGCCTTGGTTATAGAGGGGAATTTTAGCTGTTGCTGAACAGTGTTTACACAGAATCAAGGCCTTTTGTGTCTCTTATGATGCCCGGACAAAGAATTTGGGAAGGTGCAGAGCTGGGACTGCTGACCCCAACAGACCAAAGGGATATACCAGATCATACAGCCTCATGATCAGCATATAGAGCTGGGGAAGGAGAAGACACACATTTGGAGTGATGACGTTTGTCTTCCCAAGTCACTGTTACCATGACAGAGTCTTACTTTCCTGAGGATGGCAGAGCATTTGCCTGCCCTTGGGGAGAAGTGAATTCCTATTCTCCTTTGCTTGCATCGGCAATTTTTGCTTTACCTATACCATCTCTACCTCAACCCTTGGGACTTCTCACTTTTGCCCTTCCAATTTTATCCCCCATCCCACCAGGGGGAAGTGAGCAAGTGTCTGTGTGAAGCTGAGCTACCTACTGAGGCTAAACCTTAATAAATTGTAATTTGCGACAATGAAACTTGGCTCTGCAAGGATTTGTCTTTTAAAATGAGAATTTCTTTGTTCCTCCAAACATAAAATTTTAAATCTGACATTATCAAAATATTTGGTTTTAAAAATAAAATTTAAAATAACAGTCTCAACCTTTATGACATTGAAAAATAGTAGGCTAACATGGAAATCAAACACAGAAGCTCAAAGAAACTATGTGGCTGCCTCAGAGACTGGCTGGATGGTGGGTGGTCAGTGCTCTAAGAAAACTAAGAAATGGATGCTCACTGACTATTCTCAAGGTTTTTTAAAAGGCTATTTTGATGTCCAGTCCAAGATTTTTCTTTATTCCAGTGTATGAAAATTCAGTGCTGAAGACAGTCCATGTAGAACCATCTGTACTGTGTCTCAATCCGACAAAAGCTGAATCTTCCTACATCACTTTTAAACCCTTTCAACAAGAAAAGGAGCACAAGTTCACAGAAGATGCTGTTTTCAGTGGAGCCTGTCTGGGAGCTTCATCTTGCTTGTGTCATCATAGACCTTAGCTCCTGGTTAGAATCCATATGCATGAGACATGCTTGAAACTCAAGACACAAGTCAATGGGTGAAGGTCACTATTCTATAAAATTACTTGCGAGGAAGGGAAGTGTACTTTTTTTTATTTGGGTCACAAGTGTAACACCTGGTTATTTGAAATTCACAACCCCATCTTTTGAGTGAATTGTTGAAGAGCCATTCTGGGATCGATGTGGAATTAAGAATGACCTCTATTATGAAAGAGGAAAATGAGAAAACTACAATAACGGTGAAAGAAGAATCTCATATACCTTGGGTATGCCAGTGTTCACACTGGATAAAGAAATAGGCAGTTTGCTCATGATTTCAGTGTAATTCGCATTCAGCTTATCACTCACTCATCTTAAAAGCATTAAGAATTGAAAGTCTCTGGCAACAGGATGGAAAATTGTACTAACCCCAGAGACGGAGTTTTGCAACTCTGAGGAAGATAAGGAAAGCTCCAATTCTACTTCAATAGGGACCCATATTCATACGAGTAGAGTATATTCACTATGATTTAGGCATCAGTCCTCAGCTCTTAATCTGTGACTGCTCAGCATCATCTACTTTAAGGCAAAGATGGTAAATTAAGACCTTTCTATTGCTGATCATGATCTTCTTCCTATGTGTCAAGCATTTTGTAGGCAAACTTGCATTGAAATGCACATTGAATGCCATTCCATGGCACGTATTAACTCTTCAGCTGTTAAAATAATAATAATAATAATAATGATAATAATAATAATAATAATAATAATTTTAAAAAATATCACCTCTTTTTTCAAGAGACTTTTAGTTTGAAAAAGCTTAGTTTTTTCACTAACATGTAGAAAAGCATAACCTTGCACAAGTGCTACATGAGTAAGATAAGTTCAAGGTACAAAAAGTAGGTTAATTAAAATACACTAATTTATGCCTGCATTGCTCTTGTTTCATTCACTGAAAACTAATTTACCCAACAGATGGGCAAATGTCTGCAGGTCATAAACCTAATGGCATTCTAGTAAAATTCAACATAAGGTTCTTATTTCTTGAAGCATAAGGCAACTTGATACAAACAAAAATAAACAGCAAAAACCCCTTAGCTATTTCACATTTTCATATTCCACACTTAAAAGTACAACTCAATACCTTAAGATTTGCTTTCTTAGATCATATCACTATTTTATGAAATACTTCTGTCTGAGTGTTTCTCTCCACTCTTCCTTTCTTTTCTTTATTTGATTTCTTACCCACTTCTTTAATAAAATGGAGGGTAATTCAGAATTTGAAGGAAAAGCTGCCTTTACAGCTGAAAAAATGAGTTGACACATAGCTAATTCAGGTTGGATCTATTACAGATATAAGAGAATTTATACAGTTTCAGAAATGAAGTCTCAGGAACAAACATATATGTAACTAAACTTTTTCTGAACGCTTGTGCTCACTTTTTATTTTATTTTGTCATGATTCAAATCTCAGGCAGTGCATTTTCCAAGTCCACAGTGAGAAAGGAGTTTTCCTTCTCATGTGGGCAATCAAGCTCAATCAACCTTTCACGAAACAATCTGTTTTCTCATGACAAACCTTCATATAATTTATTTCTGCCAGCATTTTCCAAATTAAATAAGTTCGATACGAGAGTCTGGAAAATGTTGAAAAATTCACATACATAGCCCTGTACATGTTTGATTTATTTTCTTAGTCTTACTTTTCCTCCCTCAAATGTAGTGGGGAGGATAATTCTTTTTTCTGTATGATTTGAAAAAGAATATTATAGAAATTTTATATTTGGAAAACATTACCCTTATATTTGGAGGGTATTATATAAAAGAACATCTGGGGAATATTTAGATTTTTAAAAAATTAAGATATTCTTTATGGTCTTGCATTAAAGAAGCTAAGGAAAACATTTCTTTTAATTAGTCACCCTAATGTCTCTTTTAGAGTGTAAAATATATTTTGTGCCTTTACTGCTTTATATTTCTCTGCTTAGGTTGAATTCTTTCTTTTCCCCCTCAGAAACCCGTGAATGTGTCAAGCGCAGCTTTCCTGGAGTTCTAGCAAAGATCATAGGATTTGGAAATGAAAGAAAGATTCCTTCATCTCCACTTGAAAAAAAACAAATAGTCTCTCAGGGACAGTACCAGGACAAACTGGAAAAAATAACAAGTGCTAGCCTGAACATGGCTGGGGAACAGAGAAAAGAGGATCTTTTTTATGAGAAAAAACTGGCTGAGAGAAGCTGAGTTACAGAAGCCAGGAAAATGTTTCCAGTGAGAGCCAGAGACCTCATTCTGGTGTGTCACACACTGACAGCCTTTGTGAGATGTTTGCTAGAATGGAGTCACGTCCTGACAGGCTGTGGATGCTGGATGCCATCCTGTGTATTGTATAGCTCCATATGCGGGTGCTTGAGATCGGAAAGCTTCCCAGTCTATCTCTGCATTAGCTTTCTGCATGACAATAAAATCCTGCTTTGGTGGCATCATAAATTAGTGCATTGGTTAGTATTATGTGGGATTTGAGGTGCTTTGTCTCTTGAGAAGTGAGACATATGAGTTCATGTATTTCTGATTCATGTAAGGATCTCCTGTTTTCTTGCAGACACAGATATATTCCAGTGCTTGTACCAGAGAGATCAAAGGGAATGCTGACCAGTTATGGTCTTCCTATATCGACTGTGCTTGTTAAACCTATGGTTTAATGTGGGGGGTAATAAGGCTGATTTTATCAAATGTATATCAAAGTAATATGTCATCCTTGAGAGCAAAATCTGGCCTCAGAAGGGCACTTTATATTCATATATCCACAGAATCACAGAATGATTAAAGTAGGAAGGGACTGGTAGCAAGGTCATCTGGCCCAACCTCCCTGTTTGAGAAGGGCTGTCCCAGAGCACATGACACAGGATTGTGTCCACGTGTTTCTTGAATATCTCCAGTGAGGGAGGCTCTGCAACCTCTCTGCCTAACCTGTTCCAGTGCTCCATCACCTGCACAGCAAAGAAATTCTTCCTCACGTTTAGATGGAACTTCCTCTTTTCCCGTTTCTGCCTCTTGTCCTATTGCTAAGCACCACTGAGAACAAACAGTCTGGCTGCACCCTCTTGACACCCTCCCTTCAGATACTGACAGATACTGATTAGGTCCCCCCTCAGTTTTCTCTTCTTGAGACTGAACAGGCCCAAGCCTGTTCCTTCCTCCCTCAGCCTTTCCTTGTAGGAGAGGTGCTCCAGTCCCTTCATCATTGCTGTTGCCCCCCACTGGACCTGTTCCATGAACTCTGTGTCTGTGTTGTCCTGAGGAGCNTTCCTGTGCCCATCTCTCCAGCCTGTCAGGGCCCTTCTGAAGGGCTGCGCAGCTCTCGGGGGCAGCGGCCGCTCCTCCCAGCTCTGTGCCATCAGGGAACTCACTGAGGAGGCCTCTGCCCCTTCCTCCAAGCCACTGGTGGATGAGTCAAACAATGCTGGGCACAGTATTGAACCCTGGTGGATATCAGTGACAGGCCTCCAATTAGCCCCCGTGCCATTGATTATGATCCTCTGGGATCTGTCATTCGGCCAGTTCTCAATCCACCTCACTGTCCACTCATCCTGCAGTTTCTGAACTTGTTTGTTGAGGATATCACAGGAGATAGTGTCAGAAGTTTTGCTGAAGTCCAGGTAGACAGCATCCACTGCTCTCCCCTCATCTGTCCAGCCAGTTAACCTCACTGGACACCACCTACTTGATATTCCTTTGACCTTATTTACCTGACATAGCCTTAGAGCATTTTTTAAAATCAGGAATCACCCATAAATTAATATCTGCAAAAGTCCCAGTTACTGGAAACTCCAGAGTCAGCATGAAGCCTAACATACATTCTCCTGAGAGCGACTGTAAACACGTTATGTGTGAAGACTGTGTCTTTTGGGTACCTTACATTAAGGTATTTTTATACAGTCTTACATATGCAATTATCATTTCCAAAAAAGGACAAAATTATGTGAATTCTGCATGTTCCTTGTTATTTTTTTCCTTCAAAACAACAGCTGGTCTCAATGCATTAAGTTTTTTTATTAAAATTAAAATTAGAAGTTAAAATTGCACCTTCAGGAAACTTGTTATCCAAGAAAATGATGCTAGTGTAATAATGAGAATATAATTATGATTTCATTTATAAGAAGTGGTGTTCAATTATTGCTTCTATTAAGAACAAATTGTTAACAGCAGTCAGTGCTGAGATTCTGAATATAGATAATATTTTCAGTTTCTGAAAAATAAGCAAGAGGTGGTCTCTGCATTGAACATACTCATCTGATCCAGACAGGAAGATATAACTTCCATAGATCCAGCCATTTCCTTTTTTCTTCCACAACTGCTGTTAGTTAACAGCTGTGCTTAATTAATCAAGTTTTGCTTACTTGACTTGTTCCAGACTTTCACACATGCAGAGCCTGTAGGATTGCAGGTAGAGGAATGAGACTAGTAGCAAAGAAACTGAAAAATAGACAGATTGAATAATATGGGGAAAAGCTTAAATACTGGTGAAATGGCATTGACAAACACCTGATAAGGATGAAGAATGTGTCAAAACTGAACACAGAAGTTTTTTACTTTCTTAAAAGCAAAAGTGAAGAAATGCCATATAGGGTAACTTTAAGGTTTGCAAATGGAAATCACGACATAGCAGGATGTCAATTAACGTGACAATAGTGAACTGCGGAACATTGGTTATGCACCTCTAAGGCCTTAATGTTATCTTCTTCAAACTCCTTTAGTTTTATTTGAAAACCAGCTGATTTGATGTTTTTTAACTTAAGAAGTCAGAGGCTATTTATTAATATGATGATTGTCTGGATTCCTCAAGGACAGCTGAAGAGAGCAGAGGTAGAAAGGCTAGTCAGTAAAGAAGAGATATACACAGCTCAGAGCTTGAAATATTGTAGCTGGGGCTTTTTTCTTTTATTTTATCCTTTATCTCTTTTTTTAACAGAGAAACATTTCTGAAGTTGAAAGCACTGAGTCTGCACAATCCACTCTCATAATTGGAAGAAATCTTGTGAAATATTTAATACAAATGTAAGACCAGCCTGTGATTAGAGAATTGGGAATATCATAGAAACTGGCTGCATTAAGGTACTTTTTTTCTGAGATAGGTGAGAAAAGTTATGAAGGATATCTCTTGCACATTCATGTATCAGCAAGTCATCAGGTGTTAGAAAGAAAAGGTTACCCAGAAGAAAAACAAAAAATCTCATGTATAAGTACTTTGGAAAAGTAGATTGAAAAAGGCCACCAATTAAACTAAAGTATCAGGTAACAACAGATTCTCATAGGTGTTGCGGCCCATGTTTTTTATTCTGTTAATTTATTGTTAATGGCTTTAATGTTGATGGTTTGTTCCAGTATTTTCCCCCATATTCACCCCTAAGTTGGTTTATCCCTAAAATTGTAACCTCCCCTAAGTTACCCTTTAAGGTGTTTCCCTGCCCTTTGTTCCAGCACTTTTCCCTATCAATCATTGTTACCCTGCCCCTTGTTCTGGCTCCTTCTATGTCACTCCCGCCTGGAGCCAGTCCTTCGGGTGTTGCCCCCCCGGGCGTTCCTGGCTGGGTCCCTTTCCTCAATGCCCTATTGCAGCATGTGCCCTGTTCTCCCACCTCACCTGCTGCAATTGGCCTCAGGCCAGTGCCTTGACCCTCCCCACTCCTCCCCTGATGCTTCCTCATTGGTTTATGATTTGTACCCACCCCTGGAATTGTGACAGTTTTTAAACCCGTGCACGAGTGTGCTCCAGCTTTTTTCTGTTGTTTACGTTTTGAGAGATTAAACCTTTTCTGCTGGAGTCTCATAGCTCCAGAGAGCCTCCTCCTTCACCTGAGCCCTGTCGTGGTTGAAAGACAGTGCACCATAGAGCAAGTGGCTCTTCAGGTTCAGGTGTTGGCAAATCCTACACCTCAGATGTTCCCCACTCCTGGTGTGGCGACGGAGTCTCTAAGAGCTAGCCCAGGCTCCAGTGGGCCACGTCACATAGGCGATGTGGAAGCTTTTCTTAACAAGAGGGTACTGAACATTGATTAATTTCTTTAAAGATTTCATAAGGTGTATGAACTGAAGAGTAAAGTGACACTGAATGAAAATGACTCTCAGGCTCTGATGAGATAAATTCATTGTGGAGAGGAACACATACTCCAGCATATAAACTGAAACAACATTAATCAAAGAGAGACTCTGTGACGAGAGAAAGTCCATTAAAGATTTTGGACTGCCTCTACTGCAGAATTCTCACCACTTTGGCAGAATACATTGTTTATTAGTACCATTACCACTGTATGGAAAACATGATGTGTTTTTGGGGGTTGTTCTGTGTAGTGTCAGGACTTGGACTTGATGATCTTTGGGGGTTCCTTCCATCTTAGGATATTCTGGAATTCTATAGCTAAAATGTTTACAAGTAGAGTGTAGAGCTAGTCATTAAAAGGCAAAATCAAAGTCAATCAAGCAGAATATGAATTCCAGATAATATAAAACACTGTGCAGTTCCTAGGGTTTAAAATAATGAGCTTGTGGAAAGACATAAATAGAATGAATGATACTGACAGAGATACTATAAATAATAAGCATTTAACAAATGTCAAACCAAAAATTTGCCCTAGAGTTGACAGTTTCTTGCGTGAGGCCTTGCACAACATTTTTAATGTATTACTCTAGTCCTTGCTATATATTCATCAAGCAAAATATACAAAAAAGTCACAACCATTTCCATATAAAAGAATTTTTACTGTTTTCCAAAGGTTTAGAGTCCCAACAGGATTTTGCCATGGAGGAACATCAAAAACTTTTTATCCTTCAGGGTCAGTTCTCTACTGAATCTAATGGTAAAGTTGATGTTCCACTTCCTTTAAAGCTGATGTTAGTTTTACAGTAGATTTTAAAGGCCAAATTGTAGCTAGGTAGTAATTGAGAGAATGGAGTTTTCCCCCTTATAAATGCCTTAAAGCCAGCTAATTTCTATGTACACCACCACTTATTTGGCTAGATACTTGAGAGTAGTCCAAGAAGGAAAGGCTGTCTGACCTTTTCTGGTCTTTCTTAAAGAAAAAATGATAAATCTGTGCTGCCCTATTGTTGATAATTACAGAAAATTTCTACTACTATGCAATATATTGCAATTAAATAGTTCCTTATTAAAAAAATGTTCTTCTTTTGAATGTAGTAGCAAACTTGAATTTCCTTCAGCCAAAAAGGACCTAATAAAGCAATGACAGAAGATCAAAGGCACTCCCTCTCCCTCCTATAAATTGTCTTCCCTTAGAGGTTTCAATAAAATAAAAACTATTTATTAACACACCTCATTGATTATTACTCATTTGTACTTTCAGTTATTTTTTATTTCATTTTTGAGAGTAACAGGACCTTTCCTGCACATGTGAGGGGAAATGTCTCATAGCTCCTAATCTGTACATCTTAGCCTGGCTTGATCAGACATCACAGTAATATCTGGTATTACAAAATGCTCAGACTGATGAGGTAAACAAGGTTCAGTCTGACTTTAGAGCAAAATTTGATCAGTTTCTTTTATAACAGTTGTCCTTTCTACTGATTTTTCCCCCAAGTTTGACTCCTTCTGTCTTTGCTGTCCGTTTATGACTGAGTGCCTTGACTCCTGGTAAACACACAAAGAATAATTTTTCAGGGTACTGCTCTGTCTAATTCTCTTTGCTCCACCTTGTCTGTCTAATTCATTTGCAGCCATCAGCATCCAACCTCAGCCAGCACAGACTTACCTGCTCGTCCTTACCTGCAGGCCTTGTCTGTCCCATGTAGAGAGGGACAAGCTTGT
Source organism: Tichodroma muraria (assembly GCA_013390105.1). NCBI lineage: Eukaryota > Metazoa > Chordata > Aves > Passeriformes > Sittidae > Tichodroma > Tichodroma muraria. The sequence continues at coordinate 1,508 of WAAG01039523.1, read as the reverse complement.
TCAAGGGACAGGGATTGTTGAGTCCCTTTCAGTTTAAGCAGAGAGTCTGCAGGTTTCCCAAGGCAGAGGGAAGGATACCACTGCAGAAACTGTCCATCGAATGTTAGCTTCCTGAAAGTATGCACATGGAAGGTTGTGATCTCCTCTTTTGCACTGATCAATAGGCAGACCTGACCATCAGTATCTTTCACTGTTTTCTGATGACTGAATATAGAGGAAATACAGAAATGCATTTCAGTTTTACCTGTTTCATGGCCCAGAACAAGAACACCAATCAGCCCCAAGCCCTTTTTTCCAGTTTCTCTATATTCATAGATGCTAAGGAATTTTAGATTAAATGTCTTACCACTTGTTAGAAAATAAAGCTTTACTAAGGTAATTTAAACTAAGATTAAGAGAAACTAGGCAGAACAAGAATTTGAGAGTAAATTTTAAGACAAATTGTTGTCATTAAGCAAATCAGTCATTGGCATCTCTTTACTGACTAGTGCATATATAGCAAATTATACTGTACAAGTCTGTTTGCAGCAAACAATTTGTAGCACACTTGGAAAGTGCTCAGACAATGTGCAGGAGTAGACAGGTGGAAAAACATCAGCATTTTAAAAAAAAAGATATTTTTGTCCTGTAGACTCGGTGCACTCCTGACATGCAACTGGATTAATTTCAAACATTGCTCATATCTGTACATTTGAATATTTTCAAGCCTTAATTAACTAGGTGTTTACATATAGGGAGACATATAGTTTGCCTACGTATTATTTGACATATAGTTTTTTGATATTTATATTATTGTGTGTAAGGTTTTGACTTTTTGTGGGCCTTCAAAAAAAAATAACTCCAGGAATGGAGTTTTCTGAAGTAACTGATAATAAATCATGTGCCAGTTTATTTAAGCTGGTTTTACTTAATAAAACTGTCAGAAATAAGCTAAGAGATCTGTGCCAATACATAAAGTGAGAGTCAGGTTCCTATAAGCTGCTGAGTACTCACTGCCAAAAGCTGCATGCCCTTGTGTTGGAAAATATCCAGAGTAATTCCATTGATTTAACCGTGTTACTCCATATTCACAGCTTGGCAGCCCCCATGTCTGTGGACACAGCACAGAGAGGCAACATTAGACATTCTGGGGTAAAGGTCTCTCACTTTTCTCATGCCAGACAGTTTCCTATACAGTCTTGATCAGTGCACAGACGCTTGTGTAAATTAGCTTTTCTAAGACAGTCATTGTGGCTAAATGCAGTAAAGCCACATTGCTAAATGCATTTGGCTCTGTGGCCTAAGGAATTTGGTTAATTTGGTTGATAGCACTGGTATAATGAACTGATTTTAATTCCAGAAACTTACTGACAAAGATATTTTGTAATATTCCATGTAAATTCAATGCTACTTGAAATAAAAGAATATTTTTGCTATTTTGTCTTGGTTAGTAGGGCCTCATGTTGCTAAAAATAGTGAGTTTGTTAAGAGGAGTAGGATGTATCTTAAAATGAGACAACATTCACCTC
>WAAG01039505.1:0-11321 GCA_013390105.1 Tichodroma muraria | reverse complement strand
TATAAGCTTTGTAAATTATTATCGTTACTATATAAATATGTATAACTATATAATGAATTATATAGATAAAACATGAATTATTAATTATTTGTCATGTACCCTTTCTTTCCTTCTGTAGTTTTGTGGGTTTGTAATCATACTGATGTTTTTGACTGTTGCACTTTTTTGTCCATGGTTGCCGGGAAGCTCAACAGCACATCCAGGTGGTGGACTTGTTGGTTGTGGTTGTTTTTTGTTTTCTGAACTGGTTATTACATTACTGACCATCACAGTTAAGTCAGCTAAGAGTTGTATAATGTCACACAAACCAGAACTTCTGTTGAGAATTCCACAGAGACTATGATTCATGCCTTATGTGCTTTCAAGCCAAGGGTGTTGATGTAAATATCAGGATGAGTTTACCTTAGGGGTAAACACAAAGAGCTGTAAAGCTTGATTAGCTAGGTGTGGTAAAAAAATGCTGCTCAGAAAATTATGGACAAAAATTCAAATTATTTTATCTTTAAAAAAAAATCCCACAACATCATAAAGGTAATTAAATTTTACATGAGACCTTCAGCTGTAAAACAAACAAATCGTTACATAAACGCAAAGGGAGAAAAATATCTTTATAAAGTCTAATTATGGTTACTGTCCCTGCCCAATTTGACCATCCCAAGCATTTCCTTCTGCTTTGTAACAAGTAGAAATTAAAGAAGAAAGTACTTCTGTGAAGTTAACCGGGCTCTGTACCTTTGCAATACATTCTTTTCCATTTCCACTGCTAAAGGTTCTTGTTGGAAAGCAGCTATACACTTCTAGATCTAAGGTGTAGTGTAACCACTGCACAGCTGTAGCAGTGTCACGCCCTAATCAGAATTAGAATACTCACTGCAGGCACATCCATGATTTATATGTAGGGTGTGGGGATATTTTTCTTCCAGCGTTCCACCACAGGGCCAGTCACGAATGTGGTAGAGCAGTGGAAGTTCCCTGCTGTTAAGATTATTTCCCAACTCACTTTGTTTTTTTTTCTTGAGGGTGTGTTTGTGTTCTTTGTTTGGATTTTGTTCTTGTTTTTGCTCTTTTGTTGGTTTTTTGTGTGTGTTTGGCTTTTTCCTGTTAGAAAAATGTGGCAGTTGAAAAGCAGAGCTGGAACTGAGAAGCTTGACAGGGATCAGAGTGGATGTGACTGCATTTTTCAAGTGCTTTGTGAATGCTTTGCTTGCAGAAGTTAGCCCATTTTGTAATGAGGTGTGCTGGAAAATGGCATCTGGACAGCTGCATTCATTAGTCCATTGTGAAACATGGCAAGCTTAAGCAAGTTTTATCTGCAAATTTCACGCTGGGCTTTACTGTGCAACCATTACTGGAATCTGCACAATGATGCATATAATGTTTTAAGGATAATATTACAGCAGAAATTAATTTATAACGTGTCAGCAGTGTTAAAGCAATATGTCAGGAAGAAATGAGAGTGAAATAAGTCAGAAGAACATATTCTGGTTGAACCCAAGCCATTTGAGGATTTTATGATACTTGGGGTTATGTGTGGAGGTCATTGTTGAGTTCACAGTATGCATCACAAAATGGAAACCAGCTCCATTCAATTTGCAGCTATTTTGAGTTTTCTCACTTTTTGCTATTTTCTGTCTGAGTCTCATAGGGTATTTGTAATTTGGTCAGGCATTGAGGGCAAAGTCCCCTACCTCTCTTAAGTGTCATAGAATCAGGTATTGGCTGCTAATTGAAATGTAACTGTTGTAGAGGTATAATTGTGTCAGTATTCCAAGAAGCCTTATTTTTGTGAACTCTGTTTTCTTTAGGAAAACAGTTAGGATTATTTTGAAAAAGAAATTGAAAAAATAAATTTCCAAGGAACTGTAATTTTTTTTTCTTTTTTCATGTTTTTGGTTTTTTTTTAAGGTGTCAAGATTTAGGAGATCTTACTCCCTATGCATGTGTATCCTACTCTAATATTTTTTTAATGTGTGGCTAATCCCAACAGAATTTGACTTATTTATTAAAAGAATATCCTTAGAAGTCTGTTGAGACAGGTGGCCGCATTGACAATTGTGGTTTTTATTAGTGCCCCTCTCACTGATAGTGACACAGATCTGAGGAGACCACCATGGTCTTTGCACCATTCTGAAACACTGGTAAATCCACTATCAATTTTTTTTTCAGCCCAGTGAAATCGCTTCATTAATTATTTAAGTAATTCAGTAGGATGGATCTCTGAGGCCCATGGAAATCTTTGTTTCTGTGTGCTCCTTCGCTTCCTACAGCCAGCCCTCAGGGGGCAGTGGCACTCTGTCATGCTGTCATGGGGAGTTCTGCACCTGATCTTCACCCTCCACCCCCACCCTGGAGACCTGCTTTCTGTTTGGAGGTCTGACACGCCTGCTTGTCCAGAGCATCTGATCCAGATGCTCCTCCTCTGACAAACACAACCCGTAATCTCCTTCAGTTCTGTAAAGCTGAGGTATTTGGGGATCAAAGAGGTAGAGGTTTGCACCCCCCAGAATTATTTAAGAGAAAAGTAAAATTAATGAGATGTTACACTGGGACTTCATTAAGCAAACTCTGGTTGATCTGGGGCTGAGGTGTGGTAATCCTTTAGAAAATAAGGAAAAAACACTTCTGTAATTGGATGAGCTCGTTAGTTTAATGCATCACTATAAATTACATCAAAAAGGTAAAATGTCATTATCCATGATGATCCCGTAGGAACTTATGAATATATTAAACACTTACTGTTTAGTGGAATCATCGTATTTTGGAAATTCTCTATGGCTTTTGTTTTTTTGTAAGGTGGAATTGTAGAACTACTGAAGTTTATCTGAATATTTGATTTTTTTCTTTAAGTCCCACTTTTGTGGCACTTATTCCACTGTGGTAGAATTTAAATTGATCAAAGCCTCTTTTTCACTGTAAGGAGTTATTCTAGGGTGGGGTAAAGGGATGGTGATGGAGACAGATGTTCATGGCTCCCTGTATCTGGAGCGCTGAGATCTCTCAATTTCCTTGCACAAAGAAGGTAAGAAGAAACCAACTTTCTGATTACTCTGCTAGTGAGTGTCTGCTTTCCTGGCTGGCAACTGGACTTGCTCCCTGACCTAATGATAACACTGGAAGACAACTCTGCCTTACTGATGCTGTGTATTTCATCAACAACTATCACCCACTACTCCTGAAGGAGATAAGCATGAGAATCTTCTTGTCCTTTTGATGACTCCTTAAGCACAATTTGTGAGGTTATTGTTTTTGAAATATCTTTCCACTAAGCGTTTATTTTATAAAACACTGCCTGTAACAGTCAGAAGCAGAGGTGCTGTCGAGACTGATGCCAGTTATGCAACCACTTCGACATCTGAAAGCTTGCTAACAGGAATGTTTCCTTCTCCCTTTTGTAGGAACAGAGCACAGTTCTGAAGGTGTGGGCAGAAGGAGTGGTCCTTCTCACTGAAACCTGCTCTTTGTCTAAAGAAACAAATATGATGCACTGTAAAAATTATTTTGACAAGCTACTCTTATAAGTTCAATACCCAGACCAGGTATTCCAGGCTTTTTGCATGGCTTTTGAATGGAAGAAATATGCCAATAACTGAAATCAGTACTGTAAAATGTGAATCTTCCTGAATGAGGTATTTTCTTCATTCTGATCTAAAGCAGAAGGTCTGAATGTTCCAAGTCCTAATTCCCTCTGCTCGAGACCATGACCAACCATATTGAAGTATCAGGCCTGCCTGAGTACTGCTATGAGATTCAGTCTTGCTTGCAGGCTGTCTAAAGACCACGTAGAGCCATAGAACAATTTAGGCTGGCAAAGACCTTTAAGATCAGTGTAGTGCAGCTGTTAGCATAATGCGTCCAAGTACACCACTAAACCATGCCCTTAAGGGTCACGTCTACATGTCTTAAATACCTCCAGGGATGGTATCTCAACCACTTCCCTGGCAGCCTGTCCCAGTGCTTGACAACCCTTTCAGTGAAAATTTTTCCTAATATCTAATCTAAACCTGCCCTGGAGCAACTTGAGGCCATTTCTCTTGTTCTGTTGTGTATTACTTAGGAGAAGAGTCCAACCCCTTGCTACAGCCTCCTCTCAGGCAGTTGTAGAGAGTGGTAAGGTCTCCCCTGAGCCTGCTTTTCTCCAGGCTCAACAACCCCAGCTCCCTCAGCTGCTCTTCATCTGACTTGTGCTCCAGACCCTTTTCTACCTCTGTTGCCCTTCTCTGGACCTGCTTCAGAAACCTAATGTCCTTTTTGTAGTGAGGGGCCCAAAACTCCAGGTTTGGCAGCACCAGAAGCAAGTACAAGGAGACAATCACTGCCCTGGTCCTGCTGACCACGCTGTTTCTGATACAAGCCAGGAAGCTTTGGCCTTCTTTGGCCACCAGGGCACACTGCCAATCATGCATATATAAGGGTTCAAATAAAGTGTGTGAATAGTTAGAACATTGTTAATGGGCATTTTTACCCACTCCATAGGCATACTAGCTGCCTTCCTTTGCTGCACTCTGTACAAATGCCTTCAAAAAAAAATTTTGGGCAAACAAATAATACTTCTAACTGTAGGTAAATATCTGTCAGAGTGGTGTAGGATGATAACCATAGTCACTGGAGAGAGCTGGGCCCTTCCAAAGAGCAGTTCGCCCCTTGGGTGCTACCAGGGAATATTTTAGCCTTTTTCTTTTCATAGCTAGGGATGGTGACTCAGCTGCAATTACAAACTCGTACTCAATACTTACCTCTCTGTTCCCATATCTCTGTAGGAAAAGCCCACAGCTGTAATTAAAAAAGGCAGTAACAGTGGTTGCCTCTAAAGAGAAAGCACTGGAGATGTCTTGAGGTCTTTTTTTCTTCTGTTTTAGGAGCATGAGAAATTGCATTGCATGGAGGCTGTTAATCCATGCACACAATCACATGCTTGACTGGTGGTGTAGATCCAACTTTAAAGCCTCTAACCTGGCACCACCTTGTGTCCTATGAGTCAGTGATAAAGAGGTGATGTCTCCTGGTCTGAGCTGAAGATGAAAGTGTGTTCTGGGTGCTGTGATTAGGTATTCCTTCAGTGGTGATCGGGGTCAGCCCAGTAGCATCGTTTGAGGGGAAGGTGCTCTTGAGCAGTTCAGTGCTTGGGAGTTGTCTCCTGAGCAGTAACACAAAGCAGCTTGTTCCTTTACTGTTGTCACTTGTGTCAACTGACCTCAGATTGAGTTGATGTACTTACGGAATAACCTGAGAAAATTGATGCAATTGCTTTGTAAATAAGGCCTAAATTTGCAATGTGAATGTGAATACTTTTTTATAGTCATACTGAATAATGTATTAGAAGAAAACTTTAACAGGACACGTACAATTGTGCAACTTCTGTGTGGCAGACAAAGTCAAACAGTTTATTTGTTATTGTCTCACAAGAAAGATGTTTCCTATGGAATTTTCTGTATTATCAAAACAGGAAATGCAGCTTAATGCCCCTGTTCTTCATTTTACCCAAATGCTTTATAATGAAAAGTGCATGAAGATTTCATTTCTTAAGGATTTCATTTGCTATCACTTCTGATTTTGTCAGAATTTTGGTCAAAAAGTATTATTATTATTATTAATTTTTGGGATGGCTTATTTGGGTCATGTAAATGAAGTTTGGTATCTAGAGGTGGTGCCCAACAGCTTCACTTTAGCAGATTATGAAGAACAAAGAGCACAAGTATTTTTAGAAATGAGGTTGGACCCTGTGACTGCATTGGTGTATCAGAGCTCACATCAAGAGGTCTGTGTCTTTATCACAGCACCTTTCTCTCAGAAGCTACTTGGTCTTGGGAGGCTTGTGAGCTAGACTCTGAAGGCTATTTTCCCCTTTGCTTTAGATATTAAATATTTGATGTCAAATATCTGTAGAAACCCCGTGAGAATTTGGAGAAATGATTATCAGTCTCTATTTTATGTGAGAGGAAAATGATTCTGAGCCTGTGTCAAAACTGTTCTGGGATCTTGGTAGCAAATGGGCATCTCCAGCTCTTGCAGCTGCCTCTGAAGAGGCTGCAAAGCCTGTGCTGCTTCTGCTGCAAGCTCTCTGCTCCTCTGCCACCCCAGGCACCCTGCTGTAAGTTATGTGGCCCAGTCCAAGGGCCTGTGTGGCTCCAGATCTCATGTCACCACAGCCAGTACTGCTGTGGGCTGCTGCTGCTGTGATGGTGTTGGTGAAATACCACCTTGTCTTCTGGTCAGTGGCTTCCTGACTGTGACTCACCTGCACCATGGTTTGTGATGCTCAGTGTCAAGTTATCAAGTCATTTACTGTTATTGCTGGGCTACGTCTGCTTCTGGGTGGGAGAGTTGTTTAGTTGGGTTCTTTTTTCTCATTATGTGCAGAGTAAGCAGGGGCAGTGTAATGACATAGCAGCTTCAGCTGTTATTGTTGCTTAATTTGATTTACAAAATCCACAAAAGGCCCAAATGTGGACATTCTGGAAAGGGTGCAAGTTAAGTGGGGAGCATGGCATGTTATCTCTATGGATGGCTAACTTCTGTCCCTCAAGAGCGAGGAGAATCCACTGAATCATCAAACAGGGACACAAAATGACTTCAGAGCCTAAGTTAAATGATGAAATGGCTATTGGGTTCAGCCTCTTGTAACCCTGTGAGCTGAAACTCTTGTTTCAATTTAGAGTGCTATTGCAAAAATGTAATTATATAAACAAAGTGAAATAATTCTCTATTGTGATACCTGTTCCACAATAAAACAAAACAACCCAACAAAAAAACTTTAAGTGGGAAGTCAACTGGCTTTTTTTGCATAAGTGGCAGTACAGCCTAAAGCAGAAACATTCATGCACTGAATGCTTAAATCTATTGAAAGGCAAGACTAATTATAGTAATAATTTGTAACTTTATCTAAGGTCTCATCTAAGGTAGTTCTTTATAGGACAGTTTGAATACTCAAATACTTTCATTAGAAATGGTTAAAAAATCAGATTTTTATCTTTTCCTAAGAAGTCTTGCTGCTTTTAAAGAGGGATTTCATTCTGACTTGGAAATTTGAGAATTCTTAAAAATAAAGAGTTTTAAAATAAACTTACTTCAACTGCACTTTCTTACTATTGAGTAACACATATTTTTATTGATTTTAATAATGTTTAATGCAATAGCTGGCTTCTGTGCTATTTTTGTATTTTTGCAATAGTACTAGGTCCTTTTTTATGCTTTGAGTGCTGTTACAGAAAAATAATGGGAAATTATTATAAAATTAAAAAGAGATCAGACTTGACAATTTTAACAGGGATGTTTAAAGACTTTCGAAGAAACGGTGTGTAGTTATTTTTGTTAAAGCTTATGAGATTCTAACATCATTTAATCGAAAACAGCACTTTAGCTAAAAAATGTTTCAATAGCAAAAGCTCCTGCTGGCTCTGCTGACCCCTTAACATTCTATACAACCAAATGAGAGAGAAGAAAAGCTACAGGTGTTTTCTTTAACTATTTGCAAGTGCCTGTGAGATCCAGCCTCCACTTCATGACTGTAATTTGTAGTGAACTTGGTGAAAATCCTTGCTGTTGTGCATCTGACTGGAGAAGATGGTAGGGATTGGAACTGCCACAGGAGAGATCCCTCTGTGAGTACTTATTCAGACCTTATGGTGGTGGATAATGTCTTAACTCTGGAATTAGCCTGTGATAAAATGCTTGATCCATCTCCTTTTTTTCCTAAATCACTGTGGTATTAAAAAAAAGAAAGAAAAGAAAAGAACAAGTGCATTATTTGTGCTTTTGAAATCAGTGGGAGGTGGAGCCATGAGTCAGTCTATACAATCCTTCTTCCTGGCCACAGCTGGTTGGAAAATATCATGGTCCAGGAGCACTTCCCAGCTGGGAGACACACAGGCTGGAGCCTTGTAGTGGTGCCTTTTATGAAACAAAGATACTGATGGGATCATCAGCCTATCAACCTTTGGTAAGACAAAATCAGCGGCGGGGCAGAAGAATCTGTTTGGCTGTCTTGGTTGAGATTCATCAAAAGTAAATGCTTGGGGAATTGTGATCCTTAAATGTCAAATGCGTCTATAGTAGGCAGATTTATTAGCAAAAGGGGGCATGGATCCCATCATGAAGACGAGAAATGGGAGAAATGCTAGGCACTCCTGCCATAGTGAATCCGAGTAGAAACTGGAAATTACTGACTGCTGGCTTTCTTTACTGGTCCCTCTTTTGGCTCTTTGTCCCCAGGATCGGTTCATCCGAGCAAACCCGCACAGGAAGATTGGAGTCAGGAGAAGGAGTCATGAAAGACCAAACAGTGCTGAAAATGAGGTACTGTACAGAAGGCAGCTTCTGGATTGCAAGGGGAGAGCTGTAGGGCATACAGGACGGCCGTGTTACCTGCAGTATTCTGTCATCCTTTCTAGTCTCTCCCCAAGCTTAACTGTTTTTGTGAGAGGTGACATTTATTAACAGTTAGTTAAGGGAGTATTTGCTGCTTCTGTGAGTGTGCTGTCTAGAGTACAAAGCATTCACTGTGACTTAGGGGTTGGGAAGATGATGAACTTGTGGTTTAAATGCTAGGCAAGGAACTGGGAGAGCTGGATTTTAGTCTTGGTTTACTGTGGTATGATTATATGATGGTAGTCATACCTCATAACACCCAAGGCTTAGTCCTTAAATTGTTTTTCCTTTATTTTATGGAGGCAGATCAGCAAATAAAATGGCTTACTCACATGTTTGACACTTTTCTGAACACTGATTTTTATGAAGATGAATTGGTTTTGGAAAGTACTGAATATGGCACATACTAGATATGTTACAAATGATTCTGTTTTATGACTAATTGTTGGTTGAAAAGATACTTAATAACTTGAAAAATGAAAACAGTATGATATGTTTTTCTGCCCCTGAGTTTTCTTAGTCTGTTCCATAGCTTTATTCGGTACAGAAGTATGAAGCTAACGCTTGCTTAGGACCTGGGAGAGCAGTGAATTCACTAACTGCTAGCACTATGGGATAATAATTGGGTTTGTGTCAGTATAGTTGCTTAGTACTTAAGTCATCTCATGAATAAGTTTTCTCCAAACTCACAGATATGGGTGGTACTAAAGCTGAGGATGAAAAAGTAATCATCTGTACTTGGGATGAAACGTTGAGCTTTCAGCTATTTGGATCATGTCCTTTAATTCTCAATCTCCAGAAACGCTGCTGCCAAAATTATGCTGAGGTTGATGGGCTTCTTTCAGACCTTCTGGTTTTGTTCAAACAACGCTTTCTGACAGAAAAGTGTTGGGTTGAGAATCTTTGCAGTAGGCTGTAAATAGCATTTGGCTTGGTGGCTTATTGCTTTCTAGATGTTCAGTCTGCTTCTGACAGGATAGGGTATATCAAAATAAGGTACATGAGGAGGTCCTAAGCGGGCAGTTTCTCAGAAGTCATGATTCTTTGGAGATTTAAGTGCTGTTTTAAATTTATTTAATGGAGCTATTGCTTCTGCATGTAGTATTTTCTCTTGACATTCTTCAGCATCATCTTGTTTTTCCTGTAGCCAAGGGTAGGGTCGTGTGTAGCTGTGATAGGGAGTGGGGGGAGAACAGAAAAAATGGAGAGAGTTGTGGAGCCTTCAAGCTGTTCCCCTGTAGAATCCTACACTACAGGTTGTTAATATTGCTATGCCTCATGGCTTCTCCTTGGTAGATCAATCAGGTCAGCCTAGGTTTGTCCTGATTAAACCAAGACATTCTGAATGACCTGTTAGTGCTTTTGTGCCATTTTTTTTTTTGTGTGCGTGTATGTGCATTTACATACAATTATAGCTTTTCTTCCTTATTTGTGTTTGATTGCATAATCTAACACCCTGCCAATTTTACTTTGTGTTCTCAGCTTTCCATTTTCTTACATCGTTTAGAGCTTTAGTGATTCCTGTTTTCTTCAGTTCTGGTTCTTTAAAAAAACCCTGGTTTATATACATGTATTAGTTCTGCTTGCTGTGTTAAAGAGGTTTCATTTTGATTAATGTAGACCTTAGCTATGAATAACAGGTTATCTTTACTCAATGTCAAATCACAAGAAAGTATTTCTTCTCAGAAAACGTCTCAAATAGTTAAAATTAAATTCACTGCAGAATAGCCTTTGTGGTGTTATAGGATAAGCTGTATTATTTATATCTGAGTTAATTGCTAATAATTAAGGTATCTTTCTCATTGTTCTGCAGCCAGAAGTGCCTCAGTTGCGTTGGCTTTCTGTAAAAATTATAGGCATGAGAAATCTCCGCAAAGCAGATCTGTGTAAGTATCACTGATGACCTATTTATAGCTTAGCAAGAAAACTACTGTCACCTGATTTTAATGCTCTTGTACACCTGTTGCTTGGATTACAGTAATATTTCAGGGGGGATTGGGTGAAGAAGTTGTATTTATTTTCATTTTCATTTAAATTCAAAATAATTTAGAAAACACTTAAAACCAGGAAGGAAATAGAATAGAAATTCTGTGTTGGAGAAGAAGTTGTCCTTCCCTTCATCAGCTGCTTTCTTCTAATTATTCAGTCCTCCTTTTTCCAGGTTCCCTAATTCCCTTTTGAAAGGAACATCGTTGTGAAAGATAGAAGAAAAATCAGTAGTTGCTTTGGATGTTGCTGTGGTTGTGTCTTCACTGCTCTGTCGGTGTGGATGACTTGTGCATTACAAATAGATGAAAATCCCTCAAACTAAAATTTCCATTTAATTTTAAAAAGTGCCATTTCAAGAAGTGAAGTTGTATATGAGATTTTTTTTTGAAAATATTTGAAAATAGGAGGCAAAAAATCACAAGAGCCAGGGTACTTAGTTCAGCACTGTTGAAATAAAATACTTTGGCTCTGGTTATCATATAAAATTAGTGGTTTAAAACTGACTTTGTTTGAAACTAATATAAATCTAAATAGAAAAGTTAAATAACTCTAAACCCAGAATATTTTCCTTCGAGTCTAATGAAAATATCTAGCGCTCCTCAGAAGTTAATCTTTTCTTTCCCTGACTGGACAAATCAAATAATAACCAAGTACTGCTGTACTAATTATGCAACTTGTTATTAACACAGGGAGCCAAACTGATTGCTATGTCAAGCTGTGGCTGCCAACAGCTTCGGGTCGGGAAGCCCAGACAAGAACTGTACACAACTGCAAAAACCCTGTCTGGAATGAGACTTTCCACTTCATGATCCAGAGTGAAGTAAAGGTGGGATCTGTGACAGTGAGCAGGTGCCTTCTGAAGGGGGCATCTTCACCTGCTGTGGGCAGACTCTGAGAGGCCGGAGGCTCACATGGATCTTGAGCTCAGTTAACTTGACTGCAAGAAGTAGTTTAAGTATGGAAGGTTG
>WAAG01039481.1:1756-18810 GCA_013390105.1 Tichodroma muraria | reverse complement strand
TAAAGGAACTTTTTATGCTTCCACCTTAACATGTAAACAGATGGAGTCTGGGCTTATAATAACCCTCCAACTGTGACTTAAAAATATGAATCCTTTTGATGCTGCTGTCCTCAGCTGAAACCTCTGAGTAACGGAAGCACACGGCAAAACCCTTAATGTGTATTGATAGATCTTATCCAAAGTGCTATTTTCCAGATGCACTTGTTAAAACTCACTTTCTCCTGCTGCTCAATGAAGTGAGATTTTAATCTGATGAAGGACAGAGTTGGGGTAGTAGCATCAGGCAGATTGGTGGTTCATCATATTCACTGCATGGATTCCTTTTGAAAATCATTCCTCTGAAAAAGAAAAAGCCACACCAGCCTTTCAGGTTCAGGAATGTTCAGTTAGATGAGAAGTAAGTTTCACACCGAAAGAGCTCCTCTCTTTAGGCACTGTAGATACCATTTTTTATTTTTTTTTTTCACCTGAAGGAATTCAATCCATGTAAATTCCATGAAACATGATGCGAAACTCCATTTCAATAAATCACACCCGCTTTAATTCTTGTTTTACCCCAAACTATGATGGTAGACTATGACCAAAGGCAAAAGAAGCAAATAAGAAAACACAATTCAGGTTACCCATTAGCACTGCATCAAAATAAGCTGCAAATAAACTAGGGAATCCAAAAATGTTGAAAAACAGTAATTTCATGTGAAACAGGCATCTTCCCTTTCTGTTTGTGGGCCACAAAAGGGACTCAGAGTTACCATCTCGTGTCAGATTTCTCCTTGCTCCTTCCATTGAATCCTTGATTTTCCTCACATGCAGGAGCCAGACCATAATGATTCCAGAGACAGGGCTAAGGAGGCCACAGCACGTGTTACAGAGCTGCACCTTGCAGCTTCCCTTCATTGTGCTGTTTCCTGAAATAGAAGGAGTCCCATCACAGCTGAACCTGCTCCATTTTCACTGGGTCACAGTGCAAAGACAATTGCTTCTTAGAGCAGCTCATGAACATGGCAACAGTGTGAGCTGCCTGAATTCCAGCTTTCAAAAATAAAATTACTGCAGAAGTTTTCAAAATAACACAGCTGACTGTCCAGCATTACTGGAAGCCATTTCTGGGAAACCCAGGATATGGGGTTTAGGATCAGGGCATTTTTTTAGCCAAAAGATGGTCAAGGCCAGATGTCTTACCACAACAGCCATACAAGTAGGAATGTCATGACACCAGTAAAGACTTACAGCAAAAGGATTCAGAGAATTCAGCCATACAAGGTGGATCCTGATGGGAACTGGGTTTCTCATCCCCTGCTTAAGGGGAATTCTCTGAACAGAAAATCACAGTAATTAAACAACTTCATGGGGATCGTGAATCAGTTCTGAATTTTTCAGACAAAACCCAAGAAGTCCAGTGGCAATAAAGCAACATCCTCTCCTAAGCACTTTGTGTCTTTGTGACTACTTGCTTAAGATTTTCACAATACTAGTATTTATTCTCCACTTTTGTATCTCAGTACTGGAGACAAAGATTTGAAAAAGGATTCTGGTGGTCCAAAGGACATTCAATTGAACTTCAACAACTGAAAATCTTTGGAAGTCCCAAATGCAACACTCACAGCTATTACATATACACCACAAGTTACACCCAAAATTACACTCAAAATGTTGGTTGATTTGACAAGTCAAGAGGACCCTACAATGTTTCTGTTTCAACATGTAACTAAGTTGCAGGCACTTGTCTTTCTCTGCTTCCTCCTTCCAAAAGCTAGTGGCTTGGTTCCAGCAGAATTATTTGACTTCAGTAAAATTTGACTGTTATTAGTTTATTTGATCTAAACTTGAAAGAGCTCATAAGAAGAAAAAAGCTCATCACTGAAACTTTTATTCTGTTCCCTCTACAACTTATATCCAGCATGTAAAGGAAAGGGCTGAATAACAAAATAATAAAGATGGAATAAAGAATAAGACATTTCTGTTGACTTGTCTAGGAGCTCTATTCTTGTTAATTCATGCACTGTTTTAAACAATGGGGGAATTGAAACAGGTTACTTATACAATAGGATCCTGAATTTGTATCCCACTTGTCCTCCCCTAACCCACTGAAACTCAGTTGGAAAGCTTATCTGACCCTAAACAAACCTTGAATTACTGAAACTGTCAATAAAGCTACAAAATAAATTTATCTCACTTATTTTGATTGTACAGATATGGTCTAGAACACTTTTTTTGACATGGTGTGCCTTTCTTTATTAGTCCTTTGCTCTGCTTACAGCATGAAAACATTGTGCAAGGACAGAGCTGACTGCTCAGTTACCATCTAGTGAGTTGTATACTTAGCACGGGACTATCACGACATTCTTGATCTTTCTTCAAGGCTGGGCACCGAGACGCTACCCTTTGAGAAAAAACATATACCAGCACTCAGGCTCCAGTGGCAGCTAAGTTAAACTTAGCTCACAGTTTCCTTAGCAAAATTTATCCCAGTTTTCAGATGTCCAAATGAAAACTGCTTCAATAAATCAATGAATTCAACTGAAAAAATCATCAGCTCAAGGCACCAAGTAATCAAACTGGACAAGACTGCTACTCAGCTGACACTGCTTTGTGGTAAGTATCAAAGATAGTTCTGAATCAGAGTAGGGCATTAACTCTGTGCATTAGGCAATTTAATTTAGTGCCGTACCCAAGATTATCTGTAAAAGGTCAAATCATTTACTCTTGGAGTGCTGCAAGGCAGATTCAGGAAGGTTTTGCATACTCAAACAGAAGATTAACAGTGCCTGTTGTAAGAAAGATGCAATGGTGGATTAATCAATCTTCAACAGAAAGATGCAGACAAATACCAAAGGAAACAAGTGGGAAGAGATTCACCTTTCCATTTATATAAAGAGCCTGCATTTACAGCTGAGTATTTATAATTAAACAGTGAGTTAGAATTAAGAGGACAACATTTATTTAGACAAACTGAAAATATTAATTTTTAAGAGAATTCCAGTTTTTCTTCTATCTAAAATCAGTGCACAAGACATTTGTGCTGACATTTTGGGGACAGATTAGCTCAAATTTAGCATGAAAGTGGTGAGGGATGTAAGTCAAGCAGCATTTCTGGGGTTCATCCTGCGGGCAGTCCCTCTTGAATTACCTACTGCCACAACTCTGTTTTCATCCTGTACCAGGAATGTTATGCTAATAATTTAGCCCAGGGAAATGACAGCAACAGTCCAAGAAGGTTATCATGTGGACAGCCTTCTTTTTCATGTTTGAGCAACACTCTAGAATTGCAATTCACAATGTTCTATTGAACATTGTAACATATTGAACTGCATGTAACAGGTTCACATTTTGATTATTTTGTTTGCATGTTTGTTTGCTCTTATATGTGGGCAACACTAGGAAGCCTGCAAAATTATTAAGGTAAGACTGAAAATGGGAATGATGAATCTCTATCTTACAAGGATAAAATTACTAAAGTAGAGTCACTAAAAACATCATCCTCATCTGAGCTGAGTTTGCTACATGTTCCTAAGATGTTCTGTAAAACTTCTGCAAAGCAAAATAATTTTGGATATACAAAGTATCTGATTCCTTTGGCAGCTTTTTTGCCAATGCTAGAAAACAATCCCACGTGAATCAGACTGTTAACTGGGCATATCTATAGTCCTAATTTTAAAGAAATCCTCCTAGTCTTTTGTCAGAAGGCAAGTGAAAATTGTGAGTTGCTCTGTAAATTGCCCTTTATTTGCCAGTGACAGAAGGAAGAAACCACTGACTCTCCTGCCCACAGCACGTGCAAAGAACTGGGGAAATCGGACCTGCTAAGCAATCACAAATGGAACAGCCTCATTTCCTGGAGCTGTTACACTTTCAGTAAATGGCAGTGCAAATGCAGGCCAGATCTGCACTGCTCTGAATGTTAGCACTTCTGTCTGAACAATCGCGTCAGTGTTGCCACAGAGAAATAACACCTACACAGCCCATCCAAACCAAAGGCAGCTTCTTCTTCCCAGTTACTTGTTCCTCAGCAGGGGCTCTCAGAAAGTCACATTCATCACTAGTTTATTTCTGAACTCAGAACCCCTTCAGCTGGGCAGGGAGTGAGATGAGATGTCAAAAGCATTATCCCAGGAGAAAGCATTTCTTTGTGCTTTGTGCTGCAGTGTCTGTACTTCACTCGATAACTTTCCTAATACCATCATCGGTGAGGAGCCCTCAGTACCTGAGGAGGCCAGCCTTGTTGGGTAGCAGTCATTCTTTTAAGTTTCCATCCATGGTGGTTGCACCTTCAGTTTAAAATCACTGCAAATAAACTGTGCAGACAGCTTACTCAAGTACCTGATAAACCTCATGAAACCATACTGCAGAAATTTATGAAAAATGAGGGGCCTATTTACAAGGAAAACAATGTTTCTGAGACTGATCTGAGGCTCAACAGCTGATGAAAGAGTTTGGGAGACCAGATTGTGATGAGAAGACAGGATAAAAGACCAGGAGAAAGACTTGCAGAAAATTAGCTCTTGACAGAACTATCTGAATTTTCCAGTAAAGGAAATTGCCCAGGCTGCAATGAAACTCATGGATCAAAAGCAAATCTCACTGAGTGAGTCACTGAGGAAAATGGACAGCTAAATCTAACAGTAAGCTACTTCCCAGAAAGCAAATAGGATTGTTTGCACAAGATGGCCTAGCCAGTGTAGTCTCAGTGCTCAGCTTTTCATACTAAGTGGTGACCCCGAAGGTGCAACATATATCTGAAACATCATTTAAAACGTGAGTTTAATACTGTCACTAGTGCTTTTTAGAAAAATGGGACAGAGGATTTTGACCCTCAAATGACAGGCACAAGTTTCTGGGAATAAGCCTGCAGGCTCTTTAAGAGAGTGCTGAGCATGTAGAGCTCCCATACTTTCAAGTTCCGCAACCTTGAGTGACCTATGGAGAAATATACAAGCTAGTGTATTTCATCCTGTTTCAAACAAAAACAAAGTCTGAAGCAAAACTGATCCACCACTCGTCAGAACAGGATTACTGGCCAATTTCAAGTCATCCTTGCTGATACTTTTATCAAGGAGGAGAAAATCAGGTTATTGAAGGCCTTGGAAAGGCTCAGGTATAAGTCCTTAAATCTAAATATGATTTTTTCTATCACACATATAATGGGATAATCTAACAGAACATCATGAAAGAAACATAATTTCCCATCATCCGGATCACATTTTCCAGCCTAAATCACCAAGTATACTACTTTACGAGGTTGCTCACTTCGTCACAAGATGCAAAACGTTTCCTTTGGGGATATAAGCCAACTTGTCAGTGCAAGTTGTTTCCCTATTTCTGCAACTACTATGAAGTCACAATCCGTACAAATATGAATTTCGGCCAGATGTAAATACAGAAATAATTTAGATCAATTTTTCCTGGCCTTGTCTGTGCATCCTGTACATTGGACCAAAAGAGGAGTCAGTACTTAAAGTGTAAAGGGACTTGAGATTCCGTAAGACAAGAAACACTAAACCTGAACTGCAGCCCTTTTTAAGTAGGCTGGATCTGCGAAACGCCTCAGAAGGGCTGGGTATTTCTGCGATCCGTCGCTGTGTGTATCCCGGCCCGTGCGGAGCTTTCGGCCCCCGCTGCCCGCGCGGTGGGGCCGGCGCCGCCCGCGCCGCCGCCCTGTCCCTGGTGCNATTTTTAACAAACTCATAGAGCAGTGGCGCTGTCATTGCACTGAGAAAAGAGAAAAAAGCTTTCTGCAGGCCGCTTTGGGGAGCATAACTTAAAAAGCCAAAAAAGCAAACCAAACAGAACTGCTGGATAGAGGGGTGTGTGGAGCGGGCTGCCTGGTCCTTGACAGCACTCAGCAGGACCATGTGAAGGCACCATAAGGCTCAATCTCTTAAATCATCTCAGCATCAGTATCCTGGTGGGCAATTAAATTGTTCGTTTTTCATTTTTTGCCTTCCAAATCCTTTGTATCCTCTCGGGACTTCACTTTAACTTTTCCACTTAACTGAAACGACCATGAACACCAGTGAATCAGTGGGGGAAAACAACCTCGCTTCCACTTTTCCTACGGGTCACTGAATGAAACCACCGCTCTCACTCGTGTTCCGGAGGCGAGCAAAGGAGCTGAAGGCAGCAGGCGGTGAGCGAAGGGGCTGAAGGCTGCGGGCCCCAAGCCCAAAAAGCATTAACGCACAAGGTTCAAGAGCTTTTGCTGAACTTGGCCAGGACAGCAGCCCCTCCCGGCCGCCTTCGTGGCCTTGCGGAGCGTTCCTGCTCCCACCCGCGGGCGCACCCCCCCGCTCCCGCCGCCATTTCATCCCTCGCATCCTTCCCTGAGGGCTCAGACGCGGAACGCCCGCCCCCCGGGATACCTGCTGCCCCGGCGCTCGGCCGAACCGCTCCCCACAGCTCTGTGTCACCTTCCCGCTCTGCCACCGCGGCCCCGAGGTGATCTCGGCCCAAACTCGGATATTTACACGCCGCCGGCAGCGGCTTCTTGTGGATCGGTCCCTGAGCCACCGCCTGAGGCAAATCCCCTCCCGCGCCGCCTCGCCCGCCCAGCGCCCCCTCGCGACGGGACGGGGAGCGGCCGCCGCCCTCAGCACGGCGCTCCCGGCGGCTCCGGCGCTTTAAAGGCTCCACCTGCGGGGCAGCGGCTCTTCCCTCGCCGCGGGGGCGGGCGGGTGTCTCAGCGCTCCCCTCGGCCCCGGTCGCGGTCGCCCTCTGGCTGCGGGGGCGATGTCCCTGGGTGCGGCAGCCGCGGCTCCCGCGGGGGCGGGACCCGCCCGGCGCGGCCCGGGCAGCGCTGCGCGGCCGGAGGTGGCGGGGGGCGGCCGCTCGGCCCGGAGGTACCGGTGAGCGAGACACTGCGAGCGGGCAAGGTGGGTCGCGCCGCGATTACAGCGTGCCTGTAGTGGAAAATTAAACGCCGGAGAGCCCTTACGGGGAAGGCGAGGCTGAAGTGTAACTTTTGGGAGGCTGCTTAGTTATCTTGCACCCTTGTGGGAATAGGCGCACCGCTACATCAGCGTGCTGGGGTGATCCCTGAGGAATCTGCGATAGCCAGATTACACTGACGGCGCAGGATCCTTCTCGTAAGCCTCGTTGTGCGCTCCCCGTGCTGTGCCAGGCCTCGGGCTGTCGGGAGGCAAAGCCTGCGCTCTAAGAGGTCCTGTGACCTCGATGTCAGAGCTCAGCCCCTGGTATGCGTGGAGCTGACGGTGATGTCTTTGGGTTTGTTTTGATTTTTTCGTTCACTGTTTTCTCTTTCCTGAGGCCAAATAGTCAGTTATGTTCCCCTGCAGCAAGGCACAGATTATACTAGTCACAGGATTGCTGTAAACTTTCCTGGTTTCAGCCCAGAGCTGGAGAGCAACAATGAAGACTAAACAGCAACACATTTTGCAGACTTCTTTTTCTGCCTCAAGTACATATATTAGAAACTGAGCCCTGCATTTTAATCCAGATTGCTGCTTTTGACTCATTTTCTCACCTAAAGCTGGTAACCTAAGCGCTGTTGGTTATATTTATAAACAAGACATGGTTAAAACAACAGGTGTTTAGGTGTTCTTTACCTTAAAAGTAATTTTCTTATAATGGGAAGGTAAGTGCCATAGAAGTCTTAAGTATTACATGGTGTAGTGAGTGTCTTTAAAAGCAATGAGTGAAAAGCTGTTAAGATGAGAACTTACTAACATATACTTAAGTCTTCACAAACAGTCTGGAGATGTATCTTCCCCTTCCCTTTCATGGTGAATCTGTCTCTCCATAGGTTTCCAGTTTAACACAGTTATCAAAAATCTTCATATCTTTTAAAGTTTAATTCTGACAAATCTGTGTTGTATACCAAATCTTCTATGGTAGTGTAAGGTGGTTGATGCAGGGGAAAAAAGGCCATGCAGTAGAGGAAAAAAAGTGTGAAATACAGGGGGTGTTTTTGTAAAGGTGAAAATAGTGATGGTGAAAGATCTAGAGGGAGGGGTAAATAGCAAATGCAGTTAATGAGTAAAGAGATACTGGCAGCAGCAAACAGCCAAACAGGAAATATTTGATCTGTCTTTCTGAAGGCATTATATTATAGAGAAGCAAGATAATATTCTATCATTATATTGCTCTAGCATATCTCCCCAGCATTATCGGCTTTTTCTGGAACCCACAAAGACAGTCTTAGTAAGGTATTGACAAAGCAGAATGTGATGAAGCCAAGTGTGATGGAAAATTTAGTGGCTTGAGAAGCATCCAAGACTCAGGACAACTTGATAAAGAGGCTAAAAGGAACTCAGAAATCCTAAAGTCTCTGAGAATTGAAGGATTTTAAATAAATAGGTGAAACATAGCTGTACATGGAAGTACAAGTAGGATTAGCTCAACTTAGTTCAGAGTTCAGCAGTGAAGAAAAGGAGATTGCAATGAGGTCTTTTGCAGAATAGTCTTACTTTGGAAGCAGTACTGAACTTGTGGGGAAAAACATCTTTGCTCTTGGTAATTAATTTTATGTTCAGACCTATTTTTTTTTTCCTTCTCTCATGTGTCAATTTCAAATTCCTTAGCTCTGCTTAGCTAATATATAGTAAATGTGTACTATTTCATCCTATGGATGACAATGAAGATATGTCCCCAGATACAGCTCTTGATTTCATGTGAAATATACTTAACATCAGGTTGATTCAAAACTTTGGAAAACTCTAGGATTGCATCTATTGGACAACTGTTTCAAGCTTGGGTTGTTTTCATACATGTGTCTTGTCAGTTGTTTCCTCAAAGGCTCCATTCGCCTTGCTTTCTCCCTCTTCTGAAGGATTGTAGAAAACTGCACTGGGGACAGTGCTGGAATCCATAGCACAAAAAGGGGTGTGTTTGTCATAAAGCTGAATGCTGCCTTCTTGTGCTGCCATTCCCTCAGGTGAGGGAGACTGACAGGAAGACAGACAACCTTTTTGCCTGTTTTTTTTTGTAGTTATTGTTGTGGTTTGGGGGGGTGGTGTTGCTTCTTTTTGTTTAGGTTTTTTTTTGTTTGTTCGATTTGGTTTTGGTTTGATTTTTTTGTTTGTTTTTTTGTTTTCCTAAAGGAAAGTCTATCCAACTTGTTGAACTTCTTTCTATTAAAGAGATGATAGTTTATTCATGTGCGGCACAAATCTTTAACTTGCCTAAACGTAAAACATTGAAACCACGACCTTGTATGCATCTCTTATTTTCCAGAGATTCATAATCTGTTTCAGCTCAGAAGTTAAACTCTCAAGCAATCCACTTCTGAAATCCTTGATGATCCAAATGATACAGCCTTGTTGCTGCAGTGACAGTAATTCAAGTCTCCCCTGTGCGTACATCTACCACAGCAGCTAAAATACAACCCCTGACTAATGTGACCAGCTTTGTGAAGTAGTAGCAACTTTAACAATTGGAATTTCCATTACTTGTTTCCTTCCACCTTAATTTATCATTCGCACTAGTGGCTTTTATTTCATTCACTTAGTGTCTGTGCACTCCCAAGCACGCAGTTGTGGCTCTCCCGAAGTCGGTTCACTGTAATACGCACAGCATGGTCTCCTAGCACGTGTGAATTGTTTCCGCTGGTCTAACAGCTCAGCTGGGCTTGGGGAAGGACAGCTCTGCTCGTGCTCAGAGGCATTTGCTGGAGGTGGTGGCACTCTCCTCTGCCTGGTACCCATCCAGCTTCCTCGCAACTGTTCCCATCAGTCAGCTGGGAATAGCTTGGGGCAGGAGGGGCAGTGCCTGGGGAGCTCTGGAAAATCCTCTGATTTGATATGTGTAGAGAAAATGTCACCCTGCTCCTGGAATATGTTTTTTCTTTAAATGTCACTCCTTACATCAGTGACCTCATCTGACTCAGCACTCGGCATAGCTTCTCTCTGAAGGGAGGGAGCTTTAAGCAAGTCATAGATTTTGACATAGCCGGAGAATGTAGAAGACACACCACAAGAAGCAAAACACTATTATCTGAGCAAACAAAAATTATTTTTGAAACAGACTAGCAGGCAATTACGTAAAGTAACTTAAAACCTAAACTAAACATCCCGAGCCTCTGAAAAACAAGGAAATTGCCACTTCTTTACACAGTTTATTTCAGCCTCTGGTTTCCCAGGAGGTTTTGCTGAGGTTTGTGCCGGTGGCTGTGGTGGCACTGTACCTGCTGCACTGATGTCTCTCCTTTGAAAACATGGCAGGGCTGAAACAGCCATCTGGGTGGATCACCAGGTTTCTTATTTAGAGGCTGACTGTACTGAAAGTCTGTAGGAGGTGAGACCTGTGCTAAGGGTGTCCCTAACAAATGGATCTGTGACTACAGCATGAGCTTCTGTAGCATTTTAACTTCATTACTAGGAGCAGAGCTTTCTTCAGGCAGGCAGAGGAAATACAGAGACAGGAGAGAATATTCTTTCTCCAAATTGCACCTGGTGGGGATGGTGCAGACACATGAAAGAGCTGTGGTCCTGATGTACTGAAGGGAAATGTTGGCCAGGATGCTGGCATATCTTCTACACTTTCCTTTTTAAAATGCCAAGCTATGCTGAACATTCATGCAGACATGGACAGAAACCAAAGGAGTGTAGGAACAAGTGACCTCAGTTTAATATTTCATTCAAATGACAGAGCCCCCAGTGCGATGCCCACTCTGGTTTCTTAGCTCACCACTCAGCCTGAAAGATCTCTCAGATCCTTTCAGACGTCCTGATAAGCAAATGGCATGTTGTAGATGTGAAAGTAGGACAGAAGCACATAGTGTTTGATTAAACAACATCTCTGTTTCTTAGTGCTTAGCTCTGTTCAGTTTGTTGTGTGGTTTTATCCTGTTCTGGGTTTTGCTTCCCCCCCTTTCCTGTTATTTACACAAAAGACTAGGTAGATCTAGGTATGGGAAGGTAACATGCACAGAATTCACAGTCCGGAAAACTGCGGTCTTGCTTCTAACACTTACTTATGTGGTACTGTCTTTAGTAGTGAAGCAATGACTTATATTTATCTTACTCCTGGTTTTATTCTGTTCTCCTGAACTCTTGAAATGGAGCCAAGAAAGGGCACTAAAAACAGCAGTGAATTCTTAGGAAAAGTAAAAGGAAAAGTACAATGAGAATATACCTTCAAACTTTTTTGAGTGCANAGTGGGCTTTTTTAAAAAAAAAAAAAAAAAAAATCAGTACTAGATAAACTGGCAGGCCAGGAAACTGCCATTTTAAGTCCAACAAGTCAGTTTTGCCTCTCCTCAAAGTAATCATCCAAACATCAGCGGTTCTGGACTCACAGAGGACAGGTTATAAATACTCTTAATGTAAATGTACCTTTGAGGTATTTGTGGGACATCAAAACCCTGCTTTATTCTCAAGCTGTATCTTACTATTTGCTTTCATTTTGGTTGGGGCCAGCTTGACTGGCTTAGTGTAACTTTTATTTAAATCTCGAATTGCTGTGGTTTAATGTGGACCTCTGGCTAAAGCAGAGGGTTATATGGTTTAGTCTAATGCCTACGTGGGTATTAATTATTCCCTTGTACAAATGGCTTTTCTGGCACTGTGAATGCTAGACAGAAACTTCTATTGCTTCATGGTTTTGAAAAATTATCGACCATCTCCTTAGACAAAGACTGAGTTGCTGGTAGTGTTTTCTCACTGCTTTTTTGTCATCAGATATTTACCATGTTTTAAGGCAGATGTATTGGCAGGGTGACCCATTATCAATGTTCAAGCTGAGCTGTCTCACTCTAGTGCATGGTGTGGGTTTTCTTGTCTTTTTGATTATCAAAACAGAACCCATGTTTGGGGGACTTTCCCCCCCCCCCTTTTTTAATATAATGGCAATTTCTTTCTTTATAATGGCAATTTCAGAGGATAAAGGAGGATAAATGCTGCAAAGATACAGAAGAGAGGTTCTGGAGGTCCTGCACAAATTAATGACTTGAAAGGGCTGAGCATTACTTAACGTTTGTAGCTTTACCCTGAGAGCAGAAACTTTTTGTTTATATCTGTAGTTCTGCCAACAGCTTCTTCCCTACCCTCATGCCCTCTGTATTTTAGCAATTTCCAATCTAAGGCAGAAATGCTATCCAATTTTACTGAACAAGGGTTATAGTTTTATGAAACTCCTAAGAACTGGAATGTAAACTATGAAAAAATCAAGGAATTAATTCAGGAAGCAGTTAGCTAACTATTTGTATTCTTAACCTTTCATTCAAACATCACACCTTTAGAAGACTTGGATTGAAATGATGAAACAGATATGTAGTGAAACTGCTTTTGTCACAGAAATTAAATGCTGTTTAGAAGTATCCCATGATACGTCTTTCTGCATTCAGAAAGAATAAATGTTAATTTTTCCTAAAGAAAGCAAGGGCTGTGGAACCAAGAGCCAAACAAGAAGTTATCAGATTTTTATTTTTTTTTTCATGCTAAATACGTGTGATATATACTTTTTTCAGTTTAAAAAAGCATTGCAAAAGAAGGTTAACACTTTCTTGGTGCCTTTCCTGCTACAGGTGGAAAGATCTATATAGAAAGAACTTTATTATATATCACAGTGCAAGATACCTATGTGCTGAAGCAGAATTTAAAAATGGCTTTGTATTTGTTAACAGGTCAGTGAAGACACTTGGGTGTTTGGGATTTTAGAGTGGGATTTTGTTTGCTCGTTTTGTTAAAACATGTGTTTTGTCCATAAGGTAACTGAGCAGCATGAGGGGCTTGAGGAGCCTAGAAAGATCTGTCCCCTTCCCTGGGGACTATATTAGACCTCTGAGTCACGAAGTCTTTGCATAGTAGGTGTCTGGTTACAAACCTTTTATGGGCCCTACTCAGCTGGGATATCAGCATCTGCATTATAGCTCCCATCTATTCTTAGGTGGTATCAGAGCACGACTGAACAGGCAAGGCAGAGAGAGAATTGGTTTCGTTATGTAAAACCCTTCCCTGTTCTCAGTCTGTTTTTTCACAGTTTTTTCTGTCCTGCAGTGCCCTGGTGCTGCCTGTGAAAGCGGTACAACATGGCTTACAGCGTGAATCTGAACGGGCCTGGACCGTGGGGCTTCCGGCTGCAGGGGGGCAAGGACTTCAACATGCCCCTGACCATCTCCAGAGTAAGTGTGCAAGAAAACCTTGTTGAGTTTGTTTGGGTTGGAAAATAGCAGTCATATATATGCTTTGACCTGGCCTAGCAGAATTGAGGCTCTTTGCATCTGGGTGTGAATAAAGAGGATATAATATGAACTAGAAATGTACAAGTTCGAAGTACAACCTGGCATTGATAATACCTCAGGAAGACAGTTCTGGTTAGTATATTTGTTAGTATGTGGATGTGATACTGTCCTTCTTAAGTAAGCTTCCAGTTCTATTCTGTACAGTGTTGTCTCTTTCTGGTGATAGGGGCCTCACTGGTGCAATTTGGGGGGAAGGGAGTAGAACAACTCTGAATGGGAATACGGAATTATATTTCTAGAAAATAAGCATGTAACTGCTTGTAAGTATGTGAAGTCAGGTGTTAAAACTGAACAAAGACAGTGATGGGGTGCAAAAGCTGGGTTATTTTAAAAATTAGACATGTCAAGCAGAAGACTCAGTAGTATTTAAAATACTGTCTTAAATTATGCAGAAGCCTTCCATTTGCAGCTGACAAACAGCACGGATTTAATAATTAATTACCTGGTGTTTCTGTCAGTTACAGACGTATATCTCCTAGCTGCCTTTTTCTTTTCCCCTTGAAGCATTATTTTAAGATGTTGCAGTTCAGTACTCCTATTACCTGAATTAGCTGTTTCTTAAATATTTTTAACATTGGATGGTTTTCAGGAAATTTGTGTTTCCCTTACCTACTTTTCTCTTACTGGATAGTTCTGTGTGATTTCTGGTAGCTCCCTTCTTTTTTTTCTTGTTTCTGACAGTCACAAATCTGCTCCAGAATGTTCAGATCTTTCTAGAGAGGTCTTGGTTCCTCCACAAATCACCTGCAGAAGGTTTATTTTGCAGTACAGTGACAAGAGAGGTTACTTACATAACAGTGTGCAAGAGAAATACCAGAATGATTTAATCAGACAAGCAAGTAGAATGCAAATAAAAGGTCTGCTCCACTGCAAAAATAATTTTAAAAAGCCACCTACACTGCTTTTAAAACTATGTTGTTTTTTTCATAATGAAAAAACACAATCTGTTAAGTTGTGGGTACAAAATGTATATCTCTGCAACAAATGAGATTCAAAGTCAGGTGGTGAACTTCTGAAATCTTAGCTATGCTGTTTCATATTCATCCTGTGAAATGGTATCATCTGCTCTCCCTTGTTCTTATGCACATTATCCCTTTCTTGGAAGACAGAGCCACATTTACCTTAATACTAAGGCCTATGATGATGAGATGTACTTTTCATAACTCCTTTTGCAGCACAGTAATTGCAAAGAAGGCTGTTCTGGCAGTACTATCAAAAGCAAACAAGCAAAAGACAACCTAAAATACCCCGTCTACAAGAATAAACTTCCTTCATAAACTCAGATTAATTTTGCTCCTGTAAATAGTGTTGGTATTTCTTTTCTCATCCCGCCCAAGGTAAGTACAGAGAGTTGCCATCATATATTTGTAGGCATTTTCATGACACTCTGCAGCCTGCACTGTATGATGTTGATTATTTTCTTATAAGCCATTCAGTCATACCTGGAGTCTGTCAGCCATGGGCCAGGGCTGTAGCACTTGCACTGTATGTGATACAACCAGTAATGAAAAGCCAATTGTTTCCCAAAGAGCTCACTGTCTCAGATTGTAATCTGTGAAAATGTAAACACTATGCCCAAAGGCTGTATGATTTCCATGGAGCTTTTGAGAGCATAGGAGGAGCAGAAGTGAGACTGCAACAGCTGAATTCCCAGAGGTGTGGAGGAATTAGCTCTTCACACAGCTGACTGCATTTTCAGCCATAGCGGTGTCAGAAAGAACTGTTAAATGTTTTTTAACTCCTTCCCAGTGAGGCCCAGTTCTTAGCTGGGATGGGATTGGATTTTAGAGCCTGCCTTATGTGGGCAGAAGCAGACATACAGGAATTAACGTAGCCTTTTTCAGGGGGAGTTGGGATAGTTATACCTGCTGGTTGTGATGTTTTTAATTGGAACACAGTGTAATACATGACTTTTGATGATAATCTGTTGGGTTTTTTTAATCATCTATCACATAAATATATCTCAAAACAGATCAGAAATTGCAGTCATAAGTGAGTTGACCTATGAACTCAGCCATAGCTGCAGTCTTATTGTGGTGGGAAAAGGGAAGCTATACTTAACATTTTTAAGATATTCCTGGTCGGGAGGAGGGGAGAGAAGATAACTGTGAGGAAGATCTCCTTCTTGGAAAGAGCACACAGCTCTAAATGTTGCTAGTGGATGCTGTACACCTATTTATGGACTGGTTTTGATCCACAGCTGCCCTGAGATAAGTCTTTGTATGTGCAGGGTAATTCCTAAACTCCAAATACTTAACTTAAAGAGTATTATAATTGCTAAAGAATTAGATGTGCAGTGGCCTTCTTGGCTGCATGTGCAGTGTCCTTCTAAGCCTGCAGACTGGGTTTGCATGCAGACATATTCCTTGTGCTCTGACTGCCCCCAATTAATTAGACTGTCTGTGGGTGGGCCACAGAGAAGAGAAAGACTCCTCCTTTTTTATGCAGCCTCTGTGCTCTTCTGTCAGGCTGCAAGAGCACTGCCTCTAATCTCCTGAGAAAGACAATGGAAGGAGTCTAACACAGCAGGCTTGTTCATCCCATCTACAGTATTAGACCAACATGTTTCCAAGCACCCTCCCGAAAGAGGACACCAGTATTGTGCCCACCAGCATTATGAAGCTCACCCATGCATAGACATAAGGTGGGTACCTGTTGACCTGCACTGTAAACCAGCCCTGTACAATTCCCACCCACCTCACACTTTACCTGAAGAGCAGGGGAAAAATCCTGAAGGTCTTTGAAACCTGCTAAGAAAAGCACAATACAGGATTGCTAATGCTTCCGTTCAGGAAAAATGCTCTTAACACAGTGGATAAGGAAGGGAATTACTCAGAGCTGTTTGGCACAACATTTCACTTCTAAAGAAGTCTTTAAAATGGTGTCTGAGACACTGTATTTTCTTCCTTTCAGGTAGGCCCAGGTGATCAGCTCATTGCTGAATAGTCAACAGCATAATGCACAGGAGTCACAGTCAGTCAGCTGGGTGACAGGTGAAGACGTGTTCCCCTGAAATGGATTGTTCTGCTTATCTGTTCTTTATCTAAAAATAAATGCCTGACTAGCATAGAGGGTGGGAACAAGAAAACAGGAGACAAAAATAAGTAGGGAAGAGTTAAGGTCACTCTGCAGCTTTCACACTCCTTTAACAATAGCACTGGGAAATCATCTGTAAACTATTTTTCCAGTCCCCACCCTGCAGACCATCCTACCCACTAGAAAAATTCTGTCATGAGATGTCAGATTCTGTTATGAGATGTCAAATTCTGTCATGAGATGTCATGAGAAGGTAGCAGACGTAGGAAAACAGTATTGACAGACTTAGTAAAGCTCAGCATCTGTCAGCCCTGCTGAAATGAACGAGACTTGCAGGTTGTTGGCCGTGCTAAGCGTTGTCACCAGTGGCAGGATCATACACATAAATCTGGTCTTTCCAAATTGACTTGGGCAGCAAAGCTGTTTATTTTCTCCTACTGCTTGAACTGTCTGGAAGCAAGCAGAATTCCTTAATTTTATAGACATAATCCTCTGGAAGAAGGCTTCTGGACATAGCTAATTATCTAAGTGCTTGGTTGCCATGTTACTGAGGATGGTATGACTGTACATGGTTGGATGCAATAATAGAACTTCTTCATATAATTCTGAATCTTTATTTCTGAAAGGTAAACTTTTCTAGTGAGACAGGCTGGCTTGCAGGTGATTCAATGAGATGAAAGGTGTGAAGGAGCTATCATTATCTGAGGTAGTGGAAATATTATCTAAATCACTGTGGTAACTCATGACTGGTATATTCACTCTGTTGTTATCCATACAGTTTTGTATTTCCTAATAGAGTTTTTTTAGCTGCTTGCGTTCCAAA
>WAAG01039472.1:0-21507 GCA_013390105.1 Tichodroma muraria | reverse complement strand
AGGTTCTCTATACAGACATTCTAAGCCAATAATGCATTTGTAAAACATTAATCAGATACTGTAATTATCAGTGACTGTGGCAGTGTCTGACTTTTTGGACAAGACAATCTGTTAAAATTGCCTCCTTTCTTCTCTGGCCTGTCCTCTGTGGCTCAGGACTGTGTTGCTCTGTCACATCATATATTGTGCTCCTGCAGCTCCTGGGCTGCTTTCAAGCAACTCTGGAAGAGGGATTGCTAATTATTTATTGCTTTAATAGTGTACATTGTTCTTCAGGGATAAACAGAATTCTTACATAAAAGTGCATCCAGTTCAAGGATCTGGGTCTGCAGGAGATCCTTACTACTTTCACATGTTGTCCCATCAGGTAGAGCTGTGTTTACAAAACATTACCTGCTTTAGTAAAGGTGTAGGCATGGAAACTCAGGAGAAAAAGGTGTTTCATTTCCTTGTTTCAGGAAGTACCCCATGTACAACAATACTTGCCCATTTTATTTTGCTGCTGATTACATCAAATGTTGTTTCTTTATGGTTTTTTTTAATACTCAAAAAAACCCTTTAACCTTTCTATCTCATTAAATGTGCTGCATGCCCTACAACACTTAAACAAGCATCCCATGTGAGGGGCTCTTGACATCAGAGTTTTCTTTCACAGATGCCTGATTACTTTCCCAAAGGTGTCTGATTACTCTTTGCTGGAGTCTCAAATGATGCTGCTTCCCATCAGTGGGATTTCGCCTCAGAGTACCATCTGTAATTATGATCCTAGACTAAGTTAAATAATGAGCAGTCATAAATTCACTCCAGTAAAACTTAGCTTTGGACTCTAAATTAACAGCTGTGGACAGGGACATTTCTCCACTACTGTACAGGTGATCATCTTCCTTACTGTTTTTTGTTATGTGGTAGTAATTCACAGTTTGGAAGTCCTTTTAACTTAATTCCACTAAAACATGGATAGAGGATACTTGGATTTTCCTCCCTGCATGCCTTGTGCTGGAGGCATGGCTCAGGCCAAAAGTACTGCACTGCTGAAGCAAAGCACTTTATTTCTTATTCACCATTTCATGGCTCCTGATGTCAGAAATGAGATTACAGCCTTCTGTAAAGGTGTTGCCTTTGCACAGCATTGGAGTGCACCTTCCATGCAGCAGCATCCAAAGGTCCAGAGTTTCAGTGCACTGACATCAACACTTTGAGGGAGATAGTCTAAAGCATTGGCATCAGTGTTTCTGAATGAGAACAAGTTATTTGTCTCATTTATAGCCTCTGTTATTACTCCCAGTAATTTGGTTTTGCTTTCTAAATGCCCTTGTTTTATGAAAACTGTCTCAAAACAACTTTGCAGTCTCTTCATGCCCTCAGGTTCTCTCTGGGAGTCCAGAAGAAGTCTTAGGCAGAGAAGTTCTACTCTTGCAGAATGTAATTTTTATGCTTCAGTGAAACCTAAATCACTAAAAGTACTTCATAGTAATATGTGACATATCCAAAACAACAACAAAGTAAAGGTAAATTTAAAATTATTCATTATTGAAAATTTAACTCAGGGTGGCTAAAGCAAAGTTTAGCTATTTATTTTCTTTAAATATCTCAGGGGGAATGGAAATAAACGAGAACCTTTTCGAGTTAATTTATGGTATGTTTACCATTAGCATTGATTCTTTTTGTCTTTTGTAAGAATCTTGGAAGATTTCTTCATGGATTAGAACTCCTTAATCATTTCCTAGGACAACTGGGCTTTTCCTATATTTGCTTTTTGATTTCATTTTGCTGTGGAAGTTATCATTTCCTAGTTCTGTTCCCCTTTAATCAGGTCAGCACCCTACTAGGTGTGGTGCAAATGAATTCATGTCTCATCATTAGTACTTCTGTTGGTGTAGCAGCCTGGCTTGGAGCAAAAGGTCACACTTGAGGGTGGTGACACTGTCCTGCTCATTGCTTGCCCTGCATCTTTGCACTACAGACCTGCCTGTCTGCCACTGCCTCAGTGCTCCAAGTAAAGGCACTCACCTGCAGCTGCAAGAGTCTCTTTTTGAGCCCCAAGTGGCTGCTGAATGCACACTTTATTCAGAAATCAGTGTGTTCCTTCTGCGTATTCCATCCCTTCCACCTCAGCCCTGTCTTGCTCTGCAGTGCTGGCTGGATCCTCATGTATGCAGTTGTCTTGGAGAGTGTTCTGCAAAAGCAGGAAAGGACAGGCTTCTGCATTCCAGAGAGTTTCAGGTCGGGTGGGACACAAAACTTTTCATTTAAAAAACTGACCCATTTTGAGAGGGAATCAGATGCAAAAAGATGTGGTACTTAGACCTGACGTAGACCTCATGATTCCCTTGCAGTGGCTCTGTTCTGCAGGGTTCTATTTTACACCTGTAGTAACTTCTGTGTGGTTGTAATGTGGGGAGTGCCTATGTCTGGGCCTGAATGTAGTAAACAACTTATCAGTAGATTAATTAATAAGCACTAAATCACTGCTTATACTTCTTCAGAGATTATAAAGGGTCCAAACCAGAAGAGCAAGAGGAATTCAGAGTGAAAGTGTAGGTGTGGTTTGGGTTCACAGCTGCCACTAAAGCTGGAAGAGCTGAGCTTGATGATTTATTCCATCTACACCTGGAGGGAATTCCTTTCTCCACTGCCTACCTGCTGGTCCAGCTGTTCAGCCCACAGAAGTACTAATTTTAGTTTGAACCATGAGTGCCTGCAGCTCATCCTTTGTGAAGGAAAAAGCCGCCAGAAACTATGAAAGGAAAGCTGCTTTCCTAATCTGATTTTGGGCATTCCACAGGCATGTATTGGGAGGCTCTATCAGCCCTATTGGCATATCCTTCCTATACTCCCCAGGCCAAACAGCCCTTACCAGAACGTTGGAAAGGTCAGCTTGGCTAACGTGGCAAATATGTGTCCTGGCAGGAAATCCTTCTTTCTCCCCATTGATACCATTTGTGCCACTGAATGTGATCACACATGTAGCACAAACACACTGTTTAAATAAAGGCACAGGTGTACATTTGAAACACAAGTCACCCTCTGTGTGCACACATGGATGTGTGCAGTACAAACACAAAACTTGCAGGGCAGGTCCTTGTTGGACATCAGTTTAGCCCAGCATGGCATCTGATGGTGCAAGGCTCATCTGCTCTGCTGAGGACTCAGACCACAACTGTAGAAACAGTATTTCTGAAATATGTGAAACACTTGGGTGCAAACACATGGTCCATGCATTTCAGTAATACAGGATCTGTTGCTGTGATGCCATGGGAATTTAGGTGCTACAAAGCCATGCAGGTATTAATCCAAATGCTGGTTGGATTAACACTTTGGGAAATGGGCCAGCAACAGAGGGGCAAACCCCAGCATGTCCAGACACCCTCTGTCAGAGGGACCCATGTGCCTCTTTGCTCATGAGGTTATTTCACAGGGATCATAAAACATAAAAATCATAAAAGTGTGGGGTCTGTCCCTCACACCTCAAGAAACAACCGTGTCTGTTTGAAGCATAGTGGAAGGTAAGAGCAGGGAAGATAAATAGTCTGTCTCCTAGCTACATTCTGCCTGTGGATTGAAGTAGATCAACACAAATATTTGTGTGTACAGCAAGCTCCGGAGCCTGCCAATGCCTGCTGGCAAAGTGCAGGCAAAGGTAAAGGAAAAATGTGTGCTACTCTTTAAAGCAATTATCCTTATGTATTAATAATGTCATTTATAAGCACTCTGAGAAGTCAACAATGTACACTAAAGCAAAGCCAAAAAACTGCAAACATTTAGTAAAAGAAGGTGGGAAATGTCATAAGTATGCCTCTTAGCACTTTCTGATATATTAAAGCCTGTGTTGTCTCTGCATATGATCTTCGTAGTTTGTTTGTTATCCTTTGGGAGCACAGCCGTCGCTGAACTCTGGGATTGAATCTGACAGCCCAGTGTTGTTTGTTATGGATCAGAGTCTCTTCCCGAGCACCTCCACTGAGTCACACCAATGTAGCTGAATCTGCCCCTGTATCACTTCCCTTACCATGGCTCTGAAAGCAAGTGTGAGTTTTCTCATTGCAGCATAACCCATATTTTTGCATTTCAGGGTTTATTTGAAGTTTTGAGGATCTAATAATGAGAAGGAATATATATATATATGTGTGTGTGTATATAGGTATGGATGTAGTTGAAAGTATTTTTCTTCCCTTTTCTGTTGGTGGCATTGCTTTTCTCTCGTCTGCAGTTGGGTTCCTGGGGGTGACAGGGACAGTGTTTTGATCACCGCTTCCAGGTGCTCTGAAATCATCTGGGATGCCTGTGGCTGAGTGGGGTGTCATTACAGCAGCAAGAGGTTCATCTGTCCCGCAGGACTGGCTCTTCCAGCTCCTTGCCAGGGCAGGGGCAGAGGGGAAGGAAAGAAACACCCTCTCTCCCCTATGAACTTGGCCACCAACTTGTTTGCCCCTATGGCGAATAAAGACATGAAACCCCTGTACTGACCTCTCAGTTTCTCTTCTACTGAGCACAGGGGAAGAAATGCCCCAACTACCTAACTTTGTGCTCCTGCTTTGTAAAGGAGAGGCACTGTTCCCTGCCACTCATCCTGTTGAATGAATCATCCTGCATATCAGGAATATATAGAAAAAAAAGTAAGAAAAAAAAGTGAGGCCTCTCTCACCTTACAGCCAGGAGCTGCCTCCCAGAGTGAGACAAGACCCTTGTCCCTGTCTTTTAGTTACTACTGAGCAGCTCTGAGCCAGTAACATGCTATGGGCACATCCTGATGCTGATGTTTCCCCTTCCATGTATGAATTGCTTTAGAAGATCTCTACCCATGTCACCACGAGGGACTCAGGATCTCACTGTCACGTTGCTTTTCTGTGCTGAAAATTGTCGGGGCTTCAGCACACAACGTGTATCCCACGGCACCAAGGAGAGGAACAGCAGTTTTGCATTGCTGAGACATTCAGCAGGAGGTAGAGAGTGGGATTTTTCAAAGGAGGGCATAGCACAGCTAGAAATAACTGCCTTTAAAGTGGTGACATTTTTATGCATGGACAAGCTAACTTAGAACATTTTTAGAGGATTTTATAAATCCCGCTGAGCCCAGTGCAACTAGATTCATCATATGAAGACCTGTTTTACAGGGAGAAAGCATACAAGCCATAACTGAATATATAGTTCTTGCACTCTCACAGCGTTTCCCTAAATAGGTCTTTTCATTACCACAGGTAGCATATGCAAAAAGCATGATGAAACCCAGAAAGTCTGGCTGGTGTTGCATTTCTGTCTTTGAAAGAGAAATACAGGCCGCTTTTAAGGAACAGTATTAATTTAAAAAAGCTGCAGTATTCTCTTACGTGCCCTTTCTGCATTCATGGGTGTGTCTTAGTATCAGCAATTAATTTTTGCAAAGCAGCAAGCCCCTTTTTTTGTCTTTCAGCTCGCTGAAATGAAGCTGCCAGGAGCTTTTGGATTAAGCTTTATCAGACTTTCAGTTAGGAAAGCCTCGTGGAGGTTACGTAGCCAAATACAACATACAAATCAAATTATGGGAGAGATGAATGCAGAGTTGTTAAATTAATTTTGTTTGTTCCAGCCCACTGGAATGTTTTTAACATGAAGAAAATAATTCTCTGCTGTATGCCTGGCCTGCCCAGTGCTTATGACTGTATCAGCATGCTGCATTCGTCTGCCAGTGGCAAACAGGTTTTGTCTAGGCTTGAGTGAGCCCTGGAAGACGAGGCTGGCCAAGATGCTGGATTCCCCCTGCCTTCCCAGCGGGCTGATCTGCAGAGAAAAGCCTGGGTCGAGCTGCTGGGCAGCCCCACACATGGCCAGCAGCTGGGAGAGCCACTGAGGCTGCCTGACTTGGGTCAGAAGGGCTTCCTCCAGATGCACCTGCGCAATGCTTCTCCCCTGCAGGACTTTTCCAGAAGGCAGGAGCTAGCTTGTTTGCCAGGTTCTCCCAGTTCAGGTCATCCCTGACAGGAAGGTGAGGGTGTTTTTTCCCTCCAAGTGGTCCAGGGCATGTCTGTGCCTGCAGTGGGGCATGACCATGGTATTGCAAAGGCTCTTGCCTGTTCAGTGCCTCTGAGATGTGGCCTGTTTGACCCAGCTGGGGGTTTCTGTCTCCAAAGTCTTGGCATGGGTCTGCTAGCCCAGGACACAGTTGCTTTGGTGTCCTGCCAGACCTGTGCAGGTAGCTGCTCAGGACTGCACACATCACAGAAAGACATCCTGAAAGCCCCCACAATATTTTAAAACCCATCTGGATCTGAATTTTAAACAGAGAGTTAGTATTTTCTAAAATTAGCTGAGATGTTATTTCAGTGTGAATTAATGCTGGTTGTTAGTTTTGGGTCTTTTTTTTTCTCAAGAAAACATGAATTCAGTCTTTTTTTTTTTTTTCTTATTAAACCTGGTTTTGTTAAAGAAAAAAGAAAAAAGTGTGTGTTTCTCCTTAGTGTGTCCTGATTAAACTTCCCTTTCCCTGTCCCAACCTCTTCCTGCATTTCTATCTCTTCTTCAGCTGCACTTTTTGCAGAATCAGTAGAGGTCCTTTAGCTTGTGATTCTTTTAATCTTCTTTGAAAAATCCAAGGCACAGAGAGTATTGAAAGAAAAATTAGATCTCTGAGAAATGCCAGTTGTTTTATAGATGGTCAAATCATTGCACTTTCTTTCCTTGCCTTTCAGACATTCACTATGTTATTATGTATCACTTTAATTAAATCATCAAATTGAATTATTGGATCAAATGTTTCTTTATTCCATTGTGTCCTAAGCAGGTTTGGTTAAATTAATAAAACCAGATGTTTCATTTTATAAAAAGAAAGGATTTCCTTTTTTGCCCATTCATAAGCTGTTTTAAAAAAAACTGTGGTTGAACAGAAAAGGTCCGTTACTACTAAATTACTCAGGTTTTTCGGATACTGCTCTGTGCCTTCGAGTAAATTGAACCAAGTCATACGAAGTCATGAAAATTTTATAATATTTACTGAGAAATCGCAGTATTGTAAATTCAACCTCATTTTAGCTGGCTGTGAAGGAGGCTTGTCCTCAGTGAAGTCACTGGAGTCACGCAGGTGATTAGAAGTGCTCATGACCTCCTTGGATCAGGGTGCAGGGTCAGGGAGGGTCTCCTGACTCTGAGCCTGTGAGTCTCCTGTTTATTCTTGGGAAATACCCACTTCTCTGGCTGGCATGAGCTCTTCCAAATGGCATCCAGGCTGGCTACAGAGAGTGGCACAGAATGGGGGACACGGCAGCCCCCTCTCCCTGGGCTGGCTTGGGGTCCTTGTGTGAAAAGCAGCTGGCCAGACATTGTTCAGAGGGCAGGTGCAATTAAGGTAGATCTCTCTGTCTCTCAGGAAGGTTACCTGCTTGAATTATTTCTGAAACAATTTGATGCATGATTACTTTAAATATATAAATCTCTGCGTGTCCTCCTGGAGGACAAGGACTGGGTAGGAGTTTTAGGTCTGTGTAGTGCTTCACCCTGGGCTCCTGTCTCTGATGGGATTTGATTAGGTGGAGCGATAAAGGCTGGCCTGGCATTTTGAAGTGTAATTCTTTGATGACAAAGGGCGTCAAAGAGGGCAGTTATGATTTATTGGTGCAGTTATCAATAAACAGTGATGTCAGGGAGAATTGATCTGACCATCTCAGCAGAAAGAGGTGAGCATGGAGAGGCATACCAAGGATCAGGAAGCTCTGTAAATAGTGATAACAGCGATGGCTTTCAGCTGTCCCATCTCGTCCGGGTCCTGGCCACCTTCGTGCTGTGCTTTGGGGGACCAGGAGGGAGCCAGAGGGAAACCATGGTGTGGCTTCTGGCTTTGTGGCACTGACAGTGGAATGCTGATCCCTTCAGCTCTTTGTAAGCAGAAACTTGCATACATTTATCCAATGCTTTCAGGTACTGTAGGTTTTGTTTGTTTTGCTGGATCATCCTTCTGGGTTGAGAAGAAGGATCTACTGCAAAACTGCAGGGTTGTCACCCCTCATGGCAAGAGTCATGATAAACATCAAAGATCTTTCCTGCCCAAGCATATTTCTGCAATTCATTTTGTCTTTTTCAGCTAGCTACAAAATGTGAGTTATAACTGCACAAATGCATTTGACAGGTAGTTTTCTATTGTACTGGTAATACTGGTGTTTAAAGCATTTAATCATTTTTATTTAAGAACTGCAGCTATTTCGGTAATGTAAAAGCAGTGCTGCATGGTCAGCCTGCAAGTCCAGGCATAGGAATAGACATATTTCCCCTTCAGTGCTGCCAGGACCCTTTAGAAGTGAAATAATGGCCAAATATACATGCAGTCACATACCTGCAGAGTGCAAACAAGCTCAATGTGTTGGCTTTAAAAGGAAAAGTCGTACTGGGAAAAATAATTCTGCAAACAGTGTCAGCCTGATGGGCTGGGTGACACTTTGCCTTATCCTGGCAGAAGAGACCAGCTCCTTTGCCACAGCACATGTATTTAGGTATCAATCCAAGTGATTTTCCTTGGTTCAGGGCTTATACTGAGAAAGAGAATGTGAGAATCTGCCCTGAACTGGGTATTTTAAACATGATTTTTAAAGCTTGGAAAAAAATCTAAACTCTTTATAGCAGGGAAGGGGATGATGCAGTTTTCCTACAGCATGTGAGTGCCATCTAGTGTTGTCCATCCCCACCCGGACCTTTCCATGGCAACTCCTTGAAAAGTGTTTCTTCAGAGCTGCAAGGGCACTGTGCATACCCCACTCCTCGTGGGGCCAGGCTGCATTTGTGCCTGGGCTTGGTCTGCCCTGCAGAATTTTGGGTTTGGTACTGCTGGAAGCAGTAGCCGTGTTTTTCCCAGAGGTTAAGCTGTCCCTGTGCTGATGTCTCCACTGACTTAAGCATGGCTGAGAAGTGGCTTCACTGAGAAGTGCCTCCATGCTGCAGTCAGGGTTAGGAAGGCAAGGCTGCCTGTGGGTTCCTCTGCCTGCTCAGAGGAGATGGCCAAGGCCATCAAAGGGCCGCTCTTCCCAGCCGCTCTTCACTGTGCTGGTGATACATTGCTGACAAACTTTTGAGCATCTTTGAAGAAAGATACATAGAAAGAGAAATGTAAAATAACTGTAAAAATGTACTAGGTTAACAGGAGAATGTTTACTGACCCAATAGTGCCACATTTTCAGAGCTTTCAACTCTTACCAGGGCCGGCAGAGCGCATTGGGGTATTTACCCCTTAACAGTAAGAGGATGGGGATGATGGAAGCTGTGGATCAGGTCCACTGTATTTCTTAATGTTCCAGCGCAGAGCTTTTAAGTCACCAAGTTAAAGTGTAGGTGCAAATGTCAGGACTGAGAATTAAGTCAAGAACTAAGCAACGTGCCTGCAGAGAATGGATTCTCTCATTCACTTTACTCGGGGGAGCAGAAAGCAGCTGCAGGTGGTATTAAATCCCATTGGTCTCAGTGGATTGCAGTCTAAGCTGTTATTGTAGGCCAGGGCATTAAAGAAAAAAACCTAGCTCTTAAAGTAAGGCAGTGTTCTTCCTGTTTGTTTTCTCTCCGTTATTTAGAAGAGCTTCATCTTTTCTCCTTCTGTTTTTCAGCTTGTAGCACTCCTCCAGTCAACATGAAAGTGCAGCCTGTGAACAGGACAGCGCTACTGGTGACCTGGAACCAACCAGAAACCATTTACCACCCTCCGATCATGAACTACATGATCTCATACAGCTGGACTAAAAATGAAGATGAAAAGGAGAAGACTTTCACCAAGGATAGTGACAAGGACCTGGTAAAAGCACAGCATCAACCCCAGACATATGTATCAAGTTATCCTTATATTGTTATTTTCTTGGTAGAAGGAGGTAAAGGAGGAAAGCAGTTGTTACCTTATAGGCAGGCTAATGTTTGGCCTACAATGAATTGCTATTTAAATGTTCAGCATTAGTTGAACATTGCCTAACAGGCTACCCAAACACTGGAGTGTGAATTTATAGTTTATTGTGATTTATAGTGATTGCATAAAGGACTGAATCTGCAGACACTTTTTCATGTAGTGTTGCTGAGAAGCAGCTGGCTCAGGAAATGGTGAGGCTCAGAATACCTTTTGGCTTGTGTTCAACTTACAGATTTTCACATTAAAAGTCCGATCCCCCAAAATCTATTCCTGGGCTCACGCTTTTCACTGTGCATAGCCCCTTGCAGACTTTGGAGCAGTTCCTGGCAGTAAGTGCTGCCAGAGGCAGGAGTTGCATAGTCAGGGCTTGAAGATTATTTTGGAGTAGCCCCGTACAAGCACTGCCTACATCTGGCAGTGTGAGAAAAAGAGAGAAGAGCAAGACAGTTCCAGCACAGATGGAAACACTGCTCTATCTCCTCCATTTAGGATTTCATCTGCTTGTCATTCTTGTCTAAGTGGAAGCAAGTATTGTACTGGTCCTTAACGTTCTCTGCATATAAAACCAGAGTGACATATTCAGGTTTGAAAGGCCTCCATTTATTGTTAATCAAAGAAAGCCTGTAGAATAATGAAATCAGTAATTGTATATGCACATGAAAAATGCAGCAGCACAGTGTTATTCCTAATGACTGTTACCATATTTTTTTTTTCAAATACACAATCCTCTGGGCCCATTCAATCAGTTATACAATAATACTTCTCTTATTCCCTTAGATGAGGCTTCTTTTACTTCATTTCCATTTATATTTCCAATTTCCCCACTAGACATTGTTATCTGGGTCACATTAGGGAGTGATCTGCCTCATGAAATCAGAAAGAAATCCATTGAAAGGCACCCAAGGTTATGATGTATTGTAACCTCTCTCTTGTCATAATTTCACACTCTTAAGGGAGATTTTTTAATCAGGTATAAGGAGGAGAGCCTTAATCAGCAAAAATGAGATGGGCACCATGAAAGCATCCTGTTTTATGTAAAAGAAATAATTACAAGTGCAAGGGGGTGTGATGGAGTGATAGCTTGGAAATAAATTGCAGTGAGGCCTTGTGCTGTTCAGCAGAGCTTTGGGTTAAGAAAGCAATGACATCTTAGTCTATTTTAGGAGCGAGAGGAAAGGAAACCCATTTTCAAAGGAAAGTGGAGATGTTTTCAGTGTTCTGGCAGATACAGTTGGGCTGTCCCATCTTGAATCAGAGCTAGACAGTGTTTTGCTACAGAGATCACAAGTATTTCAAGTGACTCATACAGCTGCTCCTGTGAACTGATGTGATTTTGGACTAAGGCAACTCTCAGGTCTAGGAGTGAAGCAGGGATATCCCAGCCCAGGATGCTCAGCCATCATTTTGCATAGTACACCAGCATCAAATTGCCTTAGCCAGTTTGTTGCAAAGTATGCAGTGACCTTTCTGGGCTTTTCCTGTGTTTGGGACGTGGATCTCCACCTAAAAAAATTATATTATAAAATGACTTGAGTTTTAACTTTTCCTGAGGAGAGCAGAGACATTGAGGCATGAAGACCGTCATGAGAACAGATGTGGGACGTGTTCATTTCTTTCTCATGGGCAGAGTCAGCAGTGTCTGGGTGCATCCCTTCAGCCTTGCCCTCTCCAGGGAACCACTGAATATTTCTGTGTAGAAATATGGCTTGTCTTACATGGCATAAATGTTCTGTGTTAGCACAATGCTTTATGTATTTCAAACTGATCTTGGACAGTACTGTGGGGGTAAAAAACTGAATAATATCTATTTTTTTTAAACAGAAGGCCATCATTAGCCATGTCTCACCTGACATCCTTTATCTGTTCAGAGTTCAAGCAGTTTGCCGAAATGAAATGCGTAGTGACTTTAGCCAGACTATGCTCTTTCAAGGTAAAAAAAACACATACATATTTTTACATTTAACTATCCTTTGTTTGTTTAATATTTTCTTTGCAGAGTGCAATATGGTGTGAAGTTATTTCAGAAGATATTTGAATGCATATAGACAATGCCAATTTCATATTGTGGCCAGTGACTTGATCTGAATCTCATTTCCAGTGAGGAGGGTTTGCCTATACCTCTCACTGTCAGGATTTGTCAGGTTTTAGGAGAATTTAGAAGTTTTCTTGGTACTAGTCTTCTGAAACAAATTCATCAGAGACTGCTTATGTATCAGAGGCACAGCTGTAACAGAATGTGAGTCTGATCGGTGTCTGTTTTATGTAAAGAGGAAAGGAGATCAGTCCTACCTTGACAACCACATGTGGAGACATTCAGGTTTTACCATGTATGCAACCTCAGTGATTTCCAAAATATACATATTTAAAGAAAACCAAAAGAACTAGATGATAAGCTGTCCTTTGTCACGAATTTCCTTTTAAGTTTATTGGAGAAATCTAGTAAAGCTGAGATTTGGTAGAAGAATTTAGAATTATTAGATAGGTAGAATGATTTTAGAGGGTTTTTTTAAATGCTAAAGTTTTGCTCCTTCCTGGGAATTTATTGTGACATTTTTTACTAGGTAGGGCAAAATTTGCCTCGGATGAGAGCATTCCCTCCCACTCCAGCTTATAGCTGAATAAACCTCAGAATGAGTAATGGAAGAATAAAGCAAGCAAGCAGAGAGTTAAAAGTTTAAATCCTTAGGGTGAAGCAAAGAGTTGTCACTTGGATCTGATGCTGTATATGGAACAAAATAATAGGGGTATTTTTCAGTGTCATTTTCAGAAAGTATAGGGGGTTTGATCCTGCTTCATGTCTGAGGGATGTCAAGCTATAGGCATGGTTTAGTTCTGTTGTGGTGGCATGCCACAGTGTTGGCAGCATTGCAGAGAGAGCAGGGGTCGGATGAGTGTCCTGTCCAAGTCACAACTCATGTGTAGCTCTGTTCTTGGTACCTCAGCACGGTGTTGTAGACTTCTCTTTTAAGTGCCACGCAGAAGTTAGAACCTGGTGTGTTGCTTATTATAACCTCTTTTACTAGATGATGGAATGGAAAATTCTTTGAAGTTTGACTACAATAACTGTTTAATCACAGTTAGGAGTAAATCATTACTGACAGCTCTGTAGGAGATCCTTTGGGTACTCTAGCCCAGTTCTAGCCCAGTACTCAGTGCAGTGGAAGTGGTACACACATCTGCAGTGGGAGTAGATGATGTGATTCCTTCCACATGTCCTCAAAAAGGAGCTGCTGTTCTGATCTCTGGCTGTACCCAACATCTAACCTAGGAAATTAATCTGCTTGAGCTTTCAAAACATTATTCAGAGGTTGATTGTAGTTGTAGTTGAGATATATAGCAATAAATAATGATAACATTATAAGGATAGAAAAAACTATTATCATCAAGCTACTCTTGCTTCCTGTGTAAGTCAGGATGTTTCATCCAGCTTGGGGTTGAAAGAGAGAATTTGTTTTCTGTCAGTAAACTGGCATTGTCAGGCCTGAGTGATTAAAGACAAGCAAGTCTGTGTTTAGGCACAAGTGCAGAGTGAGGTGAGTAATGCCCAAAGAGCTGAGTTCCCTTAGCTGCAGACTGAGACCTGTACCTGTATTCTGTAGCCACATGTTGAGCAGCAGTTTAGCAGTTTTTCCTCTGCCTCCTCCCCTGCCCTGACGTGCTGCTCTTCTTCCCTCCCCAGCTAACACCACTCGAATTTTCGAGGGGACCCGAATTGTGAAGACAGGAGTGGTAAGTCATGGATTTAGGGAGCGGGGATTTGGGGACATTTCCCACCAGGTGGCAGCACGATGTTGGAAATATGCAGCAGGACCCAGCTTTCCTGGGGAAGGGATGTCCAGACCTGTCACAGAAGGGTTTATGGCATAAAATACAGTTCCAGTATGAAATGGTTTTCTAGCTTCATGCTCTGAGAGGCTTTAACCACTGGAAGATCTAGTTTTAAAAAATTTTCCTCGATCTATGTTCAACCCATTTAGAGGGGATTTGTAAACTCTTAATGATGACTGTGGCAATCAATTTAATTTCTTTTATTAACTGCATGAGCAGAAGTATATGCAACAAAAATAAGGCCTCACACATAACATCTTTGCTCTTCCAGTGCTTTAAGGATGCCTGTTACTGTGTGGATAAAGCTTGAACAATTTCTTTGTTTTATTTTAATTCAGGTGAGACTGTAACAAGTCACTGAGGCCAACTTGTGTTCCAGAATCAGAAATGTTGGTACATTTACAGTAGAAGTGGAATACACTGTTTCAGCCTTGAAACTGTCTTATTAATTTATTTAAAATAAACTATTCATAACCTAAATTTCTTGGCACCCAGTTGAGTTGTTCAGTCAAATTTATGGGCTAGTTTCATACTATTGAATTTATTCTAAGTACATTGCTTCTGGTTTTATTCTGATCCAGTTTGAA
This sequence comes from Tichodroma muraria, assembly GCA_013390105.1. Lineage (NCBI taxonomy): Eukaryota > Metazoa > Chordata > Aves > Passeriformes > Sittidae > Tichodroma > Tichodroma muraria. Next base: position 7,245 of record WAAG01039472.1, on the reverse strand, counting down.
ATACTCCCTAGTAAGCAAATACATATACAAAGCTTGTATTTGAATGATTAATGTTTGTTTAATGATGTATAGAGGTTTCTAGATATATAAAATCTACTGTCAAATTTTAATACTCAGTCCAGCTTTGAGACTGTTCATGCCAGCACAAAGCAAATCTCACAGTGCCTTAGGGATTCAATTGACAAGTATCTGAAAGTTTAGATGCTTATTTAACGTTTTGGCTTGAAATCTCTAAAGCACAGGTTTTCATCTGAGATCTCAGGTTCTCTGTGATTGCAGCTGGTCAAAAATAATGTGAGAAAGCAGCCTTTCTCGGCTTGCTGCAGCATTTCAACTACACGGCTTGACTGAACCCAGGAATTGCAGAGAGATGCAGAAATACTGTTAAGTTATAAATTTCAGTTTGTAAAATAAACATTTTACATTTTTTCAATGTTCATCAGCACCTATTTAACCCTTTTCTGTCCTCATCTGGTGCGCACCTTTCCAGCTAGTGGTCCTCCTGCTGATGAATTCAGTAATGTGAGGTGTTCTTCAGTAATTCAGAGAGGGAGGATGCTCAGGTTGTCCAGAGGAACCGCTGACTCAGCTCTTCCACAGAATTATTTCTTGTCTTTAAACAATTCACTTCAGTCCCTTTTTCCACATGTAATTCAGGACTAGTTCTTTATGAATAGACCAAGGTTTAGTTCTTTTTGTGTGTACTAAGGGGTTTTATTTACAGCAGAGCACACCCATGTTCAGAGACCCGCATGCGGGCAGTGGGTTGACATTAGAGTAATATTGGCAGGGTGCAGAGGATGCCAAGTCCGTAGTTCATTACCTGTTTTCTCTCAGTGAAGCAGGCAGTGCCAGTCGTGCCTCTCGTTCGCTGATGGCGACATGGGAGAGTCCTGTGAATGGGAAAAACTGAGTCTACACATAGGTGTCACAGCCTGGAGGTCCTGGCAGATGTAGTAGCTTGCTGAAGGGCTCCTGATGCTCTCCAAGTCCTTTAGGAGTGCCCAGCTGGTCGTGCTGCGGTTCTTTTGTAACAAGAGCAATGCCTCACAGCAGCACCAGTCCTTAGGAGAATAATCCTGATGAGTAAATTAAGGAAATAAAAATAGTATCCTTTGAGGCCCTCACAATGTGCGTGGGAAGAGACAGAGTTGCTTGTCAGAGAAGACCCGGTAGCCATGGATGCTCACATTGGCAGCCATTATTTTGGGACAGCCCTTATGTAACACTGTATTTTTAAACTCCTGTATTCTGAGGATTAAAGTACTGTGAGTAATGCAGCTGAAATCATTAAACTCCTCTACATTCTTCTCACCCCAAGAGGAAACGTTACCCACAAGTCAGTAGTGATGTGGGCAGAGAAGGTCCCGATGTAAAATAAAGATAAGGATAAAGAGGGTTTTAATGATGATGTGGTGAAGGCAGGGAGGTTTCCTCTCTTGCTGGTAGCTCTGTGGCAAGTTCTGTCCTGACTCAGCCTTACATCCAGGTGGTGTTGAGTCCCTGGTTTTAGGAGAATAGCATGTGTGCAAAAAGGGAGGGAAAAAGCAAGAGAATGACCCCAAGTGGTATGTACCCCTGCTGATTCTCTCTGCTATGTTTTCTTCCCCTCTGCTGCCGGTGATCTCCTCAAGCCCACAGCATCTCCTGCCTCTTCAGCAGACATGGCTCCCATCAGCTCCGGCTCCTCCACCTGGACCTCCTCGGGGCTCCCCTTCTCCTTCGTGTCCATGGCCACAGGCATGGGCCCTTCCTCCAGTGGCAGCCAGGCCACCGTAGCCTCCGTGGTGACCAGCACCTTGCTGGCAGGGCTGGGCTTCAGCGGTGGGGGCATCTCCTCCTTCCCCAGCAGCGTGTGGCCAACCCGGCTGCCTGCGGCCGCTGCCCCCAGCAAACAGGCCGGCCGGGCCGTGGTGGCCACCACTGAGGCCGCCGCCGCCTCCCCGGGGCCGGAGCGGGACTCGGCACTGACGAAGGATGGCGAGGGAGCCGAGGAGGGGGAGAAGGACGACAAGAGCGAGAGCGAGGACGGGGAGCGGGAGCATGAGGAAGAGGAAGAAAAGGATGCTGAAAAGAAGGAGAAAAGCAAGGCGACGGCAGCCTCAGAGGCGCGCAATAGCACAGAGCGCAGCGTGGCCGTGGCTTCCCCCAACAGGACTGCTGAGGAAGAAGGAAATAAAACCCTATCGGGAGAAGTGCCAAACCAAAATGTTGCCCCCACGGCTGGAGGTGCCGAGAAGGAGAGCTTTGCCGAAGCCAACACTCAGCCCCAGCTGCTCCCTTCCACCCAAGTGCCACCAGCGTTCACCGGCGAACTGTACCTGGGCAAGATCCCAACAAGACCAGAGACGACGAGAAAACCTCCTCCAAGGATGGACAGGTTTCCAGAGGAATATCCCTCAGATAACAAATTCATCACCATTAACCCAGGTGAGTGATCTGTGGGGAAACCATTTTTACCAGCATAAGTGTTGGAAAACAGCACAATCCAAACTCCTTACTCATTTCCAGTACATACAGTATTTTTGTGGTGTCTGGCTACATCCGATTGGCAGGTTGTCACAGGATCCAACCCCACAAATTGTTACTGTGGGGAGCAGAGTGGAAAGGAATATCCTTTTATTGGGACAGATTCATGGTTCTTGTAGCTTATCAGAAGAGAAAATCTGGAAAAAATTTAACTCCCAACATGCTACTTCAAGAACTTTGTTGAAAAGAAAAAGGGAGGGAAATGCAGTGAACTACAGTTGTGAAATTAATTTGAAAGAGCAGCTGCTGTGCTGAACTGGCATTTCATACGAAGTTTGGGTCATGTGCTTCTAGATAATTTAGTTTATCTGCAGGATTCTCCCTGCCTAGGCTTTGAGATATTCTCCCAAATCAAGGATCATTGCTGGTTTATTTCTTAACACAAAACCTATATGCTCTGATCTTCTAAAACAAGGCACCTTCTGCACTAGGATTACCTTCTGGTTTTTCTGTGGGATAAAAAAATCTTAACCAGGCAGAGTTCACATATTTTCTATTTGTCCTGATGAGAATTGCCAGTGCGCCTGTACACTCCAACTCTGGATGTATGTACCAGCTCCCCAGTGTGTGCACAGCAAATACAACCTCTTGGAAACGTGCCCAGGTGATCTGCATGTGCACCAAGCCTGCTGTGGTCAAGGCTTGCTGCACAGGCCTCTGCAAGCTGGTCCCTCATGGTGCGCCCAATGCGCCGTGCGGAATGTCCACACGTGTTCCTGCTTGGGGGGCTCCGGGCACTGGTGAGGAAAACTGCAGCAAGCAAATGGAGTACATGCATGTGGATTTATTTTAGGTTTATTGATTTAGATTTAGATTTATTTATTTATTTATTATACGAGTTTATTTGAGTATTAGCGAACCAAAGTTTTATTACTACCGTTACCAAAGTATTATTATTATTTTATGTGTATTACCACAGCATTTATGAGATAGTGCACTTTTTTGTTTGTTATTCTTTGGGGGGGTTACTACTATTGTTTGTTTTGCTAATCTGTAGAGTGTTTCATAACTTTCTTTTTCCATCAAAGCTGCCCTAAAGTAGTGTGAAAAAGCCTTACATATTTATTTTTCCCTACATTGATAAACAAAAAAAATGCAGATATTGTGCATTCAGTTATAGCTCAGAACCAATTTAAAAAACAAAGCTAAATTCAGTCTTTAATAACATTTGTTACAGAAATGCTGACCAGTCTGTAACGCTGTGAATCATAACTGTTCTGTTAGAGATCAGATTAACAATGCAGAAGCTGAGAAACCTGCAAGAGGTTGTGCTGTTTTGGTTTTTTTTAAATATACTGCTGTTTTTCTTACTCCCCAGCTGGAAATCTTCAAAGGCCTGTGCTCCACTGAATATGCCTGTAAGGCAGTTTTCAGCATGCCACCTGCCCTAATCACCTTCATGTTAGGAAGGAGGCCTGTTGGCACTGCTACCCCTGTGAGAAGACACCTGGGAATTCAGGAGAAGGAGCTTTCCTCCAGGCTGGATCTAGGTTACCAAAGACACAGGCTGGTGAATTAGACTAGCACAAAGCCTAAGACTAGTTGCTTCAGCTTAACTGTTTTCCCCAGTAACGTGGAAATTTGCAATTCATACAGACAGACCTGACCTAACTTAAGCCAGGAGTTGAGTTCAGTGGAACTTCAGCCATAGCAAGACCTCTTCCTGTGAGAAAGGGCCTTAAAGGTTTTCCATAAAAAGGCAAGCCTGAAATCAAGACAAGTGAAGCCAAGAGGGCATTGCCAGAAGTGTCTGAAAGGATTCCTGAGCATCAGGACAGCTAAGACTGTTAAGGCCATTTCCAAACTGAGCAGAAAGCATCACTGCAGTTTACTCTGTCCCAATGTGAGAGCAGAAACATTTTTGGATGCATCTTTTCCCCTGGCATCTCAACTTTTCCACATCTTTTAAAAGCAGGTTTTAAAAAGCTGTCGAGGTTTCAAAAATGTTTTTATGAGTAGAAAGTTTAATCATTTTAAAGAGTAGAAAATTGTTTCATAACAATGTGCATTTGTAAAATTAATTATACAGCATCCTATTAGCAGTTGTAAGGAGATAAGTGAATGGGGAAGTACTCATGAGTGTGCATGATTAGAGGAGAACAGGGAACTCATGAGAAATTACAGGGAAAGTGCGAGGCCAATTAGTACAGCAAGGCTCATTTTCTTTTAGTGCTTACTTCATATGTACATACCCACACACACACCTCTCCTGAGGCCATGTCATTACTTTCCAAATGTCACTGGCCTCTTTTTGCCTGTGGTATTGGCCAATGCTAATGATTGTCTTCTGTCACCGAATGCTTGCTTGTATTCTCCTCTTTCATTTTCCTGATCATCCTTTTCTCTGTTTTGGTGCCCACATTAGACTAATTGTACTTTTGATCTGCAACTGTTACACACACAGCTGCTCTGCATTGTCCATGACTATGAAACCTGAAAATCAGAAAAACAGCAATTAAAATTATATTCTCACAAAAGAGGGACAAAAAAAGTAAAGAAAAGAAGCAAGGGGGAAAGATTAAACCCAGGATGATTCCCTTTAATCAGGCTAAAGCAGATACTATCCTACAGAATTTTGGTTGATTGTGCCAGACAATTAAACAGATCCTCTGTTTTTCACTGGAGTTAACAACTGGGCTGTTGTAAGCAAAGTAATAGCTGTGGGGCTGGGGCAAAAGTCTGAGTGGTGAGCTGGGACTGAGGACAAAGAGATGGGTTTGACTCCTCATCCAGATTTCAGCCAGGTCCTCCCATCCCTCAGTGCTCACCCACCTCTGCTGAGTTCCTCCCATGAGAGGGCTTTGTAGAGACAGAGAGATCATGATGTGCAGGGTTAAATTTCGAGCCTGATGTATGCATTTAACAAAGACTGAGTATTGGGGCTTAGAGCAGTCTTTTCCAGGTCTGAGGTTACAAATGCCTTTTAGGGATAACCTCATTAGCATAATTAAACATCTGTGTAATTCTTCTCCATCTGCAGGAGGATTATTAAGCTGTATTTTCATGTGGCACTTCAGCCATTTTCACACAGACTCACAGAGTATATGAAGTTGGGAAGGACAGCTGGAGTCAGCTATTCCAGTCTCCTTGCTCTAGAAGGGTTCCCTATAGCACTTTAATCAGGATTATGTCCAGACAGCTTTTAAATATCTTCAGAGATGTACATGGCAACTTACAGGAGCAAACAGCAGAATGGCTTGAAAATAAAAGAATGGAATTATTTAATACCTGCAAACTATGAATTTCAGATATAGGATTAAATATGGTTGGCATCTGTTACAAAGCAGTGAAAAGCCATGCTTAGTAGTGCACAGCCTTGTAAATATGACTACTGCAGGAGTGCCTTGAAGAAATAAGGAGTAACAGCTGCACCATGATGCAAAGTTTGTATCAAAGGTAGTACTTTAAGAAACATGGGTTTGCCTTTTCATCATTTAATAATATGGCCAATATTATTTTCCAGAATTAGTTAATATCATTGTATAAGTTCATAACTTCATCTACTCAAGGAAAAGATGAGCAAGCTGACTTTCTCTTAGGAGATTGTGTGGTCTGAGGCAGTTCAGCAGCAGGGCTTCTCTTTGGTTAATGGTATCTGAAATGGTACAACAAACAGAACTTTGTCCTGGCAGTTTGTGCAATGGCAAGGAATGATAAAAGTAGGTTATATAGTACAGCTATGGATGCTTATTATAGCAAGCAGTGTTACTTAAGGGAAATAAACATGTTTCTTTTCTCAGGAACCAATTTCCAAGAATATGCAGAAAAAAAGCACATTTCACAAACTGTAGGATGCCTCTTTCTTACCTTGACCTTTGTGCAAGAATTGCACTGCCAGAGCCTCCCTGGTTTCCTGATGCCATGAAATTCTTCCTGTGCCAGGGCTCATCCATCCAGTGCCTGGGTGGAACTGCTGAATGGGTGGTTCACAGAAGTTATGGACTTTTCCAGACGCAGGAGTAGATTTAGTCGTGCCAGGGCTTGTATCATGTGGGACCTCCTGAAACAGATACGCTGTAATAATTTTTATTCCTTCCTGCTGGGATGAATTCCAAGCCAGTAAAAGGCAAACTGAATTAATTCAACGAAGGCATATGCCACTGGAAACTGTTTACATTTCTTAGCAGAAATGGAGTTTCCTAGTCCGTTTTTTAAGCTTCCCCCAATCCCTGCCAAGTACAGCTTATGGTGGGCACTGTTACAAGGATACGCTGTTGACACTATCAGGGCTTGACATTCTTGCTTTGGAAAAGAATGAAATGGTGGCTATTTTTTTATTTCATACTATTTTTTTTTGTATGGGAGAACAGGAAACTGTAGAGGCCCAAATCTGTCTTTGTGTGTGTGTGTGTGTTTTCATTTCAACTTTTTTCAAGTTATCCAGCATGCTGGCTTTTCTTAGGCTGTTCTGCCATGACACTCAAGACAGACACCAGCTCTCCAGCTGCACTGTGCTACCTCTGGCCCACCTGCCATTCTTGTACAATTTTTATTGGCATTGGTTTGTTTAAGCTCTCACAGCATGTTACTTAAACAATGGAAAACACCTTAGACTTCTTCAAAGCCAGCACAGGAGCTATGTCTTTTCTTCTGAAGCACATCACTGCTTGAGCATTCCCAACTGGAATTTCAGGGCCAGCCATCAGCATTATTAGGGAATGGCATTTGCTATTCTGGCACTCAGCGTACTGAGCACTTTCTTCTCCTCACATCTGT
>WAAG01039457.1:0-16763 GCA_013390105.1 Tichodroma muraria | reverse complement strand
ATATGAGAGCATATATGAGGGGAAGTCTAAATCTACTTCCAAATACAGACTGCACAGCCATGTAAGCCACCTGCATCTCTTTATCTATATAATTTACTTATCCTTGTGCAGTCTTCTGCATTAACAGTTATTAAAAAACTATTTCTCAGAAGGACAAGTAATAAGGGAGATAAAAGGTAAACAAACCAACAATTCCTGATACATTGCAACAATAACTGTTTTAATCTCCAAAGTAATAAGATTGTCAAGGTTTGAGGACCCTTCCAGATTTCACAGACAATATTTAAGACCCTGTTATTTTGGGGGGTTTTATTTGTGGTTGTAGGGGGGGAGGGGAGTTGTTGTTGTATTAACTTCATAAGAGGCGGGGCTGAGTATTAACTTTTGACTGCTCCTGGAGTGTCTCCATGCCATCCAGCATTAGGTGTCTAACAGGTGCTCTGCACCACTCTGTGGTAGGTCCTATCTTTCTTCAACTTTAGAAAACCAATCTACTACCTATTTCCTACTGAGAAGGTCCAGACTGCCTAAATTGCACTTTGTTATACCTCAGAAGAAGTAATTTCCCTAAAGCTGCATAAATGGCAGATTTAATGAAGCTGGTGTCTTTGAAGACCACCAGAATGAACCCTTTTCTTGCAAGTTCAGGTTCCTAAATGAAGTTGAGGCAGATTCATGCCTCGGTTTTTCAGTTACATTAACTTACACAAGCGTGCTTGTCTTGTGCTGGGAAACTTGTCCTAGAGCTATTGTCTGAAAGAAACCTCATACTTTTATTATTTCTGCACAAATGTATCTACTGAGAACTGCATCACATGAAGTGTTCTGCATTCTCAGAACAGTAGTTTCAGCTTTACTTTCCAATCAAATGGGTCTAGGAGCTCAGTGCTGACAATCATTTCCAAGTAACACCACACACCCCCACACCCACTCAGAGCACCATTTCATGTTCTTTTCACATTTGCACAAATAGTTACAGTGAGAGACAGGTAAAAATGCTCACACTGATTGTTGGCACCCAGTGAGAGTGCCAGAGAACAATAGTAGGACCAGCTAAGACATTTTCTTACACAGGCAAATACAATCCAGCCACTCTGTCATCAGGCAAGCTGCTGGTGTACTGATGGATGAATGATTACTTGCTGTAGGCTCATACAGAAGCCTTTAGAAGCCAGGCTGCTACTGATTGTTTTCTAAAAATGATCCTTGGAGAAGCAAAACACTTTTCTCAAACTACCACACCAGTCTCACCCAATGCTGAGAATCACCCATGAGCTGCAGGGAGGGTGTTCTCCCTGCCTTCAGATAAGTCTCCTGGGCTTAATGCACTCGGCAGTTTAGTTGGAGATGCAAAATAATGGAACATAAAAATAAGGACACCTTTTCTATCACTATAAAAATATGGTTCTTAATACCCACAGAAGTGCTGTCTTGCTACATACAACAAATTCATTTTTACATAATGACCAGAGAAAAACTACAGAAACGCACTCAAATAATGGGGTATCTGGGGTAAGAGAACCTTTTTCACTTGCCTTCATTTTTGACAAAAAAACTGCAGATTTGAAGAACAACATTTGCTGTCCTGCTCTGTTTATTGCAATCATATTTGAGCTTCGGAAACCAGTAGCAGATTTACTCTGTTAATACCCATGTGTTGTTTGGAGAGCTTTGGACAAACAAGGTGAAGTGAATTGATCAAACACAGTGAAGGCTACAACCAAACACACCCAAGGCCTCTGCCAGTGCTTCAGACACAGGGTGGCTCAAGCATTTTAAGTGCTCAGTGCCCATGCCCTCCTGTCTCTCTAGTGGTACATCAACATCATGGTTGCATTGGATAATGACAAATGTAAAATATTTTTAAAACTGTATTAGCCTTCCATTAGCCTTCTGGCTCTCACCACGTGCCCTGTGATTAGTGCACTTCTCTCCTCCTCTTCCTCCTCTTCCTCCTATTCAAAGTTCCTCCTAGTATTCTCTCATTTTAGAGGCTCTTAATTAAAATAACCTTCTGGTTTTGCATATATTAAATATTTAATTCTTTACAACAAATATGACTAAGTAAAACCACCTTTAGTTCTAAAATTAATGGTTAATCTATTTAAAGATCCTAGGAATAAAAATTGACTGTTTTTCCTTTTTCACATCACATTCTACTTGCTGTAGAGTTCTCTGGTCAAATGACAGCCTTGTATGAAAAATAATTTCTAGAAAATAGGTTCTCTATGACTATAAAGTATGCAGCAAGCAAGACAAGCAAAGTCTTCTAGAATCAAAAAGTATCTGAGCCTATAAATAATGAGTCCTAATTGGGGATCCTTTATTTCTCAATGAGAAATATGGGTTAAAAAGAAAATCAGATGTATTTTCACAAGCAAAACCAAAAACATCAATGTTGCCAGGAGAAAATTCTGCCACTAAATCAAAGTCACAGCACGTGGATACAAAACTAATTTTGGAATGCCTGTGCAAGTGAAGTATGACTATGTATTTTTCATTAAATGTCTTCCCTAATCACATTCCTCTCTTCTCATACTCTTTCCTTCAAAGAACACACCATGTTTGGAGGAGAAAATGAGTTTCAAACCTGCAGGGGCTGCTGAAGGTGAACAGTTGTTTAGCTGAGCTCACCCACCCCACCCCAGCGCTGCTGAAGATGTTCCAGCCACAGAGACACCAAGGTGCCCCTTGCCCCAGGCTAGGGACTCCCTCCCATTTGGAGCACTCCTGAAATCCCACACACAGCTTCCCTGTCAGTTCCTAGCTCCTGGGCCAGGTAACACAAGAGATATCACACAGGGCCCGACTGAATGTCTCTGCAGCCCATGTATGATCTCCAGCAGGGGCAATGGGAGGTCCAGGCTAGCAGGAAACCTAGACTGAAAGACCTTCTGCAGTCTCTGTTTTGTACTCCACCATCAGCCGTAACTGCTGTATCAGAGTATGTCACAGGGTACATACCTTCTGAGTCCTTGGAATATCCATTTATAGATCTGTTGCCCATTAATTTGTCTAAGGAACCCCTTTTTGATCCTGCAAGTACTCTCACCTCCTGGCAACAAGTAGCAAAAGTCCATGTTCTGTGTAGAGAAGTACCTTTTCAAGTCAGTGCCCCTCAATTATTGTATTAGAGAATTTGTGTGAACTCTTGTATTGCATTCAGCTTATTAACAAACTTTTGAATTATACATAATCTAAACACACCCTCCTGCCTTTCTGCCATAGCTGAGCAGCCCTACATTTTCTGTTTCTGTGAGACACTGGTGAATACTGAGCAAACCTCGTATCAGCACCAAGGCTTAGGTGATCGAAACAGTGACTCTTCCCATGCTGAAAAGTTACTGTTATATCCTACCCTAACTTCCTACCCTTTGTCAGCTTTCAGTTTGCAAAAGAAAGTTTTTTCAAGCATCCTTGAAAAGATCAAAAATCAGCCAAAGCTTGGTTGACTTTTTGTGGAAGTCCAGATAGGTTACACCCTCTGATTCCCCTTCATATCCTTGTTTATTTGCGCCATTATGCAGCAGACAGTGAAGCAGGAGTTCCTGAATCAGTTCATGCTTATTCATGCACTCAGAGGTCTTGTTCTTTGTTATAGACATTGTAATCTTCCCAGGGATGGAAATCACATCAGTTTCCATGATCCATGGTATGAGCTCAGAAGAGGAAAGAATTAAGGAAACTAGCCCATACTTACTGCAAATATGCACTGATAGAGTAGTTCTCCGTGTATGTCTGCCATGGATCTGTTTCCTTGCTGTCTCAAGCCTGGCATAGCTCCTCACATCTGTACTGTGTCCATAGAAAGCACTGTAACTGCAGAGTTCTGATTCAGGGACACTGCAAAACTTGTTGCACAATTGCAAAAGTGGAAACCCTTTCTGCATCCTTCCTACTCTTCTAAAGTAGCTTGGTGAGACAGCTCCCTGTGCTCTTTTCCAGAAGCAGTCCTGCTGAAACCTGTGTCTTGGCTCAAGTCTGTTGACAGTATTTACCAGCAAATACCTTTTGTTTAGTTTTTGGAGTCACTAAAAGGGGTTTTTCCCTTCTGCACATGCAGTTCAAAATAGGGCTGGCAGCTACACCTGAGTCACTCTGACGCTTCTGCTCAAGCACCTCATATGTCTGTTTTGTCCTGTACAACACCTTGTCAACTCTTGCTGCTGGTCATTGTAATCATTTATAGTATTTTTATTTGCAGCTGTTTGCCCAAATCTCTCAAAATCTTGCAAGGTCAAGGCCTGGCATCACCCACTCTTCTGCTTGGCCAAGTCTTCAGCTAAAATATTTCTTTGTGAATCAGGCAGCACCTCCATTTAACTTCCACCATTCTGTCTCTTTCCACTGCAGGGCTGCCAGCGAAACACAACAGGACCGCACTGTGAGCAGTGTCCAGATGGCTTCATCGGTGACGTTGTCAGGGGAGCGCCCGCCTTCTGCCAGCCCTGCCCCTGCCCCCTGCCAGCACTGGCCAAGTACGTAAAGAGTCTTTGCTTCTCTTTGATTCGGCCCTTTCCAAGGTGGGGTCAGCATCCCTTCCTGAATGCAGAAGACAAAAGCTGCTGCCCTTGACAAGCACAGGGGAAAATAAGAGGGCTACCAGATGCTCATGCTCATAACCACAGGAAACAGCATTTTGTTTAGAAGGTGAAAAATACCTTTAAATGCTCATACCCGTTCTTACCAAGAGAGAGGGGAATGAGAAAGTTCAAGCTCACCCTTTTTATGTAGAAGAGATTATTCAGTTGTCTGGTTGCTTTTAAAAACCCCTTAAAGAGCAATGCTCAAGGGAGGTGGCATCAGAGATTTCTGTGGCTGAGAGAGACAGAAAAAAAAAAGCAAGCAGAAAGTTCAATCCATGTCACCTGAAGGGTAAAACCAAACCCAAAAAAAAGCATGACTTTGGAGTCCCCGAGTCTACAGCAGCTGGATCTGGTTAGCACAGTAACAGTTCAAAGGAAAGCGCTGGAGCACCCTGCGACAGGTACAGTGCCCCTGCAGCTGATGCCCAGCTACTTTTGGGTAAAAAACTCTGAATCCTGACAGAAAACCAAGACCAAGTCAAAGAACTCCAGATGCTGTGTGTTTTGTGCCTTCAGAAAAAAAAAAAAAAAAAAAAAAAAAAGAAAGAAAACACAAGACTACAAGCCACGACCAGCCATTAGAAACAATTAGTGGCATGTTAGTAATGCAGCTGAAAGAAATTATCAACTTCCTCTTGCTCAGATTCTTGCTCTGGGAGAGAGGTATCTATGCGAATCCCACTACAGGGAGATGCTAGTAAATAGTTGCCAACAGGCTGATGCTGTTTTTCAGGGAACTAGCTATTCCTCTTGTGTTGTTTCCCATTCTGCTTTCAGCAGGACTTCACAGTAAAGGGAATTTCATCCTTACTGTATTTGTTTGGTGTTGCTATAGGTTTACTCACACAACCTTAAGGTGGGATGAGCTGCATTTTGCTCAGCTTCTCAGGGCTCAAACTGGCAAAGGAACAAAATCATTCTGGCCAAATTCCTGCAGATCCCTTCTTGGCTTTTGCAGCGAGCTGCAGATATGTGAGAAGGGCCATGGGGTGAAGAACAGCTATTGCTGAAAAACTTCAGCTTTGCCTGGATTACAGAGAAAATCCTCCAGAGACAGTGGAAGAACCTGGCTTTGCTCACATGTAGAAAAGCTTAGGAGTGAGCAAGCTCACAGATGAAGCAAACTGTTTCTTCCAGTTTCAGTAGCAGCTGTAATGTCTGAAAAATTATAAATGCAACATTCATGAGCAGTGCTTTTTCCTTGGCAAAATGTTTTTTGTAACCTATTGGGCACAGAGCAGCCACTTTGGTGTAAGAAGCTGTTCTCCCAGCCACAGCCTGGGCTGCCCATGCCTGAGGCACTACCGCATGAGCCTCAGGCTCTACTAAGCAAGGTTAGTCAGGCAAGGTCTGGTCTGTGGTCCCTACAGCTCGGTTTGACACAGCGTGGCTGGGTCTGCATTCACCCAGACCCTGCCTCATCCTGCAGCCCGAAGGCTCTGCAGAGGTGCTCCCTGGGAGAAGGGAACTGGATGGTCCCCCAGGCCACTGAGCAGGGCTCAACGCAGTGGGGACAGCAGGGACTTGGGCTGCAGCCTTTCTCTGCCAGGGCTGTGGGAGAGGGAAGCACAGGCCAAGGAGCATTCCCAGTTTCAACATGCTCCTCCTTAGCTCGGGACATTATGCCTCTCCTACTCCAGACCACTAGGGAGAAGGAAACCCCATACCCAAAACTCAGCAGCATGGGATTGGGAAGAGAACAAATGTTGCAAGAAACCTGAATGCAGATGCCTCAATATTAGCAGCAGTACATGGCTTGGACTTGATGAGCCTCAGGAGTCCCTTCACCTCAGAATATTCTATGTTCTACAATGTCGTCTTCCCTTTGAAACTACGTCAGTGAAAATCCACTTTGCTTCCTCGGTTTTCCCTCAGAAAAGTCCTGAAGGCAATAATTAAAGGAATGTTCCATCCCAAGTTGCCTCATACCCCTATTTAAAAAATGTGCAGAAATTGCCTGTTCAGCTTCTTGCATGAGAGAGATCTGACCACAGAAACAGTCTTCAGCTGGGGCTGGAACAGGCAAAAAATAATTGAACAACATTAGGCTTTACTAAAGCTTAAGTAAATTCAAAGAAAAACTGTTCTTTATTAGTTTTTTTTCAATTTTCCTTCATTAATCCCACTGCATATGGAGAGTAAAGCAAAATAATAACTCTACCAGAAGCAGAGAAGCATTAAATGGCTTAAAAAGAGAACATCCAAAGGATGTTGTTTTGTACCCTGTTTTACTTTGGAAATAGAATACCAAATCTGTAAACTGGCAGACTCACCAGATAGATATTTTTTCCAGGAATTCAGCAGTGTCTCTAGATTTTCTGACCAGACTATCCTCATATCTTCTATCCTGGGAACTTTTGGAGTAACTTTTGGACATTACACATGAAGTGTAATGTCATCTCTTTGGAACAAAAAAGGAGGATGGAGGATGTTTCACAGTCCAACAGATGTTAGTTCTTTTCAAACCCAAGGGAATTCTAAAGCCTTTTTTTACCCCTAAACATTCACAAAAAGTATAAAACTTGAGGAAGATTCCAGTCTTACTTCATACCACAATGTGGTTTTTGCAGCTACGTGAAGGAATTAGACTTCATTAAAGAAGAGGAAGCTTGCCAAACTATTATGAATTTGTCAACTTGTTCTTGTAAAAACCATACAGCAGTTAATTTGTAAATTCTGTGAGAAGAATTCATTTTATGTTCTCTCTGGTTATATCAAAAGTAAAAATGACAATCTCTGTAAAAAAGACAACAGAGATCCAGACAGATTTTTTGTCTCCGGTTGTCCAACCAGTTGAGAAATGCTGTCAGAGCTGAAATTATGCAGGAATTCTCGTCACCTTTCAATGCTGTTTGTTCCTGGAACAAGCAGTGCATGGATCATACGCTTTCCCATTGCTCTGAGTCTTTTGTCCTGTATGAAATGGATGCAACTCAGCCACAGCTGCCCAGCACTGTGTGACTGTGAGAAGCTGTGTTTTAGCAACCACGGGCCTGCAGCTGGAAACTGCTGCCACTCACTACTCTGGTTGCATTCTAGTGCTGGCAGAAATTTATTCACACATGTTGCAAACTAACTAGAAATATCTTAGGACTGCATCTCTTTTTTTCCTGTAAATGTATTTAAGCCATGTCCATCACCATGGTTGAAATGCATATAAAATTTGCTCTTTCTACATCTGGCTACTGCTGCTTCTTGGGTCTCATATTTATGCAAACATTTGTTAAATCCCGAAAACAAAGGAGTCCATGATTTAGAATCACAGCAGTAGAAATTACAGCCCAAGCCATTACTGCAGTCAGCATCACTTCTTGGCATGCTGGCCTCAGAAGAGGCCACAGACTCTTTCCAGCTTACTTGGAAAAATGGTAGGCCAGCCTCAGTTGTAGCAAACTCAGTTACTCTGAGTGAGGACAGCATTACTGAGGTCAGTATTCACCACTAGGAACTTCCAGATTGGAATCTGAGAAAAACTGTAGGATTTGCACAGGAAACTGCTGCACCCATTCCAGAATCTCAGTTCTTGAAGTGCTCACTGCAGCATCTTGCACAAACAACATTTTACCCCTTAAGATAATAGACAGGAAGCAATTAAGTTCATATGACATACACATTTATCTTAAGTCCCTTATTTAAAGTGTGTGTATCAAAACGTGCAGATGTGTCTAATCTGCACTGCAAGACAACAACTTTCATACATATACATCTGTATTTATATAGCTCCACAGTTCTATACACTAATTAGTGCTTCCTAAACTAATTTAAAGTCTAAACAAGGGGTATAATATAAATTACGTAAGGAGCATAACACACATTCAACAATGAACAACCAAGAGCCAGAGTTCATACTGACAAATGTCCATACTGTAACAAAGACACACTCCCAAGTGTCTGTCATTGCCTGGTATTCTAACTATTCATCCTAATGAAATTCCAGCTTTGCAGTCTCCTGTTACAGAAAAAGTGGAAGTGTGCGTTGTGTCTGCAAGGAAAACTATGCAGGACCCAACTGTGAAAGGTAAGAAACTCATAGGATGACTTGCTGGTCAGCAATAGAGAAGTCCAGAATTTTTTCAGGGTGTCTTCCCATACTGGGGAGAAATCTTATGCACTTGTTTTCATCAGGTAGAATTGTGTCTGTTAAATGATCTCATTCGGTTCCTACTAAAAAGCACTAAAATTTGCTGTGGAGAAGTATCAGCTTAAGACAGACATTTACATATGATGTATTTTGATCTAGTTCTTGCGCTCTGAGTACCTTCATGTGATGATCTTCCTAAAAGGAATTCAATTTAAAAATACAAAACACAAATCAGAAACAGCAGCTGAAGTGAAAATTATCCACCACATTGATGCCTCTTGCAATTCACCCCTCTAAAATATGCAGCAGGTTTCTACCAAATAACTTTTACAAAAGCAAAGGAGAAAATCCACTATTGAGTCAAATTCTTACAGTAGATGCAGCTTTTTTCAGTTACATTTTAAATGCATTTCACAGGCATAATTCAATAAAATCAAGCAAACAGTTATAGGCCAGTCTTGTTTTTCAACTTTCCTTTATGTCCATAAACTATTTCCAGTAAATATTCCCTAAATAACAAAGGACACAGATAAATTGAACTATGCAGCAGAAATATAACTGAATGTGCTGTAAGAGGCTGTCTTACTTGTTATGAACACTCATAGATGATGTTTCAATGAATGTCAGGGGCCTGATTATAATTCAGAAATTGTCCTTGAGCAGCCAGTAAACTAAAACAGCTCTAACACAAAGACTGAGGGATATAGGATGGCTCAGACAATAGCTTCCTGAACATCTCCTTTTGTTTTCCCTTAAAGCCCCTGAAGTATTTAAGTCTTTAGTCAGCTGTCAATAATGGACAAGCCTGGAATTCAAATGATGCTTAATGTAATTGTCAGAGAAAGGAGAAAAGGGGTGCTTAAGATACGAAGACAAATCAAAATGAAAAAGGTAAGATGAATGATGAGTAAAGGCTTTTCTCCTTACAGATGATGCAAAAACATCAGTCTATTACCTCCACATCACTAAAATGATGACAGCAACAGTGAAAGCAGATGGCACAAAAATAAAAAATCCACACTTGTTTACAGGCCCACGGCAGTATTCTTTTGTTCTTTCAAAATGTCAGGTTTATACACAAAGGATAATGCAGACAATTAAAAGGTCATTGAGGTTTCTTAATGGTTATTAAAATGTCAACCCAGACTACAAGCAATACATATCCTATGAAATGGGTAGCAGTAGCATAGAAAGCAGCAGAGAATAACATCAGCTTTGTTTTCTAATGGCCACTACCCAGCCTGACAAAGTGCATCTGTCTCAAGGAAGTCAAAGCTGTGCAGAAAAAGCTACAGAAAGAAATCAGCCTGTCCTGGTCACCACACTAAGACCTTGGCTAATTGCTGGGGTAAGGTGCAAGCAGTCACAAACAGGACTTGCATTCTGGTAGACTCCTGGTCCTTCTCCCACTTGTATCAGAAATGTCAAAAAGTGTTTCAAAGCCAGATGATATACTGCTTGCCCCTGCCCACTTGCTAAAGAGCAAGTCCCTACTTGGCACACACTGTTGCTGGGCACTGCCAGAAAAAGATGGTGTGAATTCATGGAGGCCCTTGCTAGGAACTAAGAAAAACAGCCTCCCAAACTGAAATTTAGGAATTAATCATTTTTCTCCTGGACTTCAGCAGTAAGGCATCAAGGTGGTAACTGATGACATTGCAGGTTTTGTTAATGCACAAATATTAAAAGGAACAACTGAACAAATTACATTTTACTGTCCAAAGCAAATAGATGAAAAGGTTCTTTTGACATTTCCAGAGTAAAGGAAGTTAATTTCTTATTCACTGATAGTTACAGAAAGTAACTATGGTTGCAAAATGAAACAGACAACTTTGCAGTTCTATTATGGGAGAGGAAATATTCTTTTTTTAGCAAAAAGGGGTCATTTGTTGATGCAATCTAGGAAAAGACATTTACTGCAGGCCTCTTTTTCAGGCCATAATGTGCAGAGATGGAGCAGTATGTTTCCAGTCAGTGGCCTCTGCTCTTCTTACATTCTACTCACAATTCAAAAGAGGTTAAACGCCTCAGCACAATGAGATGTACTGAGTGGCAAAGGGAAGGGGAGAGTGAAGGTAGCAAATTTATTTTCAACTCTGGAAGTTTCTTTTTGCTTTAAACAGCTGTTCCAGATGGGAAGCTATAGCTAATAAAAAGTGAGTCATAGAGTCATAGAAGAGTTCGTGTTGGGAGGGACCTTAGAGGTTACCTGGTTCCAACCCCCTGCCATGGGCAGGGACGCCTTCCACTAGGTTGCTCAGAGCTCCATCCAGCCTGGCCTTGAACACTTCCAGGGATGGGACATCCACAGCTTCTCTGGGAAACTTGTTCTGGTGCCTCAGGTGGTCATAAAAAGCAGCACTTCTAAAACATATCTGTGGGGATGTGAGGAAATGTCCTCTGCATTCCTGGCAAGTGAACTGAACAGTTTATTTCAGAAAAGAAGGGGGGAGGAATGGCCTTGTCCTCATGAGAGGGCAGACACTGCAGGCCTGGTGGGAATAGCACGCTGTTGTTGGTAGATGTGGGCAGCAGTGAGCAAAAGGCTGGTCTGATTCCAGCCCTACTCAGTGGCCTCTGTGAACCTGGTGGCCACATTAGACAGATGATCATTTGGAAAATACCTAAAAAAAAACCACAAAAAACTGAAATCTTGGAAAATCATAGCAAGACTTCTGCCATGACTGACTAGTAGCTATACCCATCACTGCCTGCTCTAACTCCCACGGGAATGGGGAATGATTCAAGCAAATCATAATCATAAATGACACTCTGCAATCAGTGTTGCATTCACAGTTCTTCAGGGGGTGCACAGAACTCCTGGCCACACTTTAATTCCTTACATCTGGGTCACCCAAATGATAAAATCTGCAACAAAGATTCTGGCAGTGCTGCAAAGAGACAGAAAGAGCCTTTGTCATTGACAAAAGCAGTATTTGAGGCAGCCAAGTGGTTTATATTAAGATGTTTAAAATTTTATGTGTTTCTACTGTGAGGATTCAGGANAAGAAAAGAGCAGAAAATATAGGAACAGATCAAAACTCGAAGCTTTTATCAGATCTCCCACATTTTCATGCTTCAGACATGGCAGAACCTGCATCTGACTGTTTAGATTTTAGAAGACAACAGACCTTGGTTTAAGTATCCAGCCAGAATCTGGGAAAATTAATCTGAACTGCCTGAAGTGCTCACCCTCCCTGCTTACCAACAGCAGACAGAAAAATCAGCATCTTAAACAGGACTTTGGATGGGAGGCAAGGACAACATGGCGATAAAACAGAATGAACTACAATAAATACTCCATACTTAAATCATTGCAACAATGATTCAATCTTCCAATTCCTTCAGCCAGCAATTGTTACACCAGCCAGTTATTCCCTTCCTGGCAGGAATTCTTCATTTCCAGTTTCAGGGTACGAGTCCCTGATCTCTGAGCTCCAGGCTTCTGCATCATGGGACCTCTGCCACCACGTGGTAACACCATTAACAGTGGGGGTTGCCCGTCCTTCCAGTTGACCCCTCCAATCCATCAAACACTGCTCCATGCTTCTCCATATGCCAGCTCCCCCAGAGAATCCCTTGCTCAAGGATTCACTCTCATTAGCTCTCCATGCCCAGTACTAGTTCTCTTTGTGTCAATGGTTGTTCTGCAAAAGCTCCCCTTGCTTGTAGGATTAAGCACATTCCCTGATAGCAGCAGAAACATCTTTAACTGAGATACTTTCTTTCCACATAACCAAATCTATTACTACGTCTTTGCTTAGGGCCACTAATCATCCAGGAATGTTACACATCACTGGTGTGTCTATAATCTGAAAAACCACTACAATGTCAACATGTCTCTCATTTTAAGATGTAGAAATTTCTCAACTGAAATTCTTCCCAAACATGACAAGACATGATAGGAAATTCAGACCTATTTCAGCCTTTGCTGCAGTGTCTGGTACCCACCTCCCTCTCTCTCTCTGCAAATCAAGAGAGGAATCCTCCCTTCCTGGTGACTTTTCTCAGCCTTTTACCCTCATCCAACAGGATAACATCAAACAGATCTGAAAAACAGAGTCTGGTTCAGGGCCTATTATATTTTGCAAAAACCAGAAACCACCTCAATACCTCACCATAGAAGTATTTCTATAAACCTTTCCTGGTCAGTATTTTTAAGGTACATTTATAATAGAAACAGATCTGAACTTCCTCTGAGAAGTTTCAGCACCCTGAAATGCAGTCTCTTACTCCAGATGCTTATATAACACAACATAGTTGGTGAGGTTGAAAGAGTCAGTGAGGGCTGAAAGAGACCAAAACAAGCACTTTAGAGCTGCCTTGCTGCCAAAGTAATTCTGTCACAGATTTTAAAACAATATGGAGCAAATCATTTCACTGCAAAAGACATGCACAAAAAATAAATTAATAGTATGCTTGAGATACCAGGGATGTTCAATAAGGGGGAAAATGTATAACAGCACAGATAGAGATTAGAGCACAAAATAGCCTCTGTAGGAGCAAAGCTCCTAATTAACTCTTTGTCCATTAGAAGCTACAGACAGTGATCAGTTCCTGGTAACATAAATAAGGTCAGAGATAAAAAGGTGTCGCAGATAGGAATGTCATTGTTCATCATTGCCAGTGTTGCTCTTCCTTTCAGGTGTGCCCCTGGTTACTATGGGAACCCTTTGTTAATTGGAAGCACTTGTAAAAAATGTGACTGCAATGGCAACTCAGATCCAAATCTGATTTTTGAAGACTGTGATGAAGTGACCGGCCAGTGCCGCAACTGCCTGCACCACACCAGCGGGTTCAAGTGCGAACGATGCGCTCCAGGCTACTATGGGGATGCCAGATTGGCTAAAAACTGCACAGGTATTGTCTGTAGTTTGGTACAGCAGAGCTGAGCAACAGGCAGCACAGCATGGTCTGTGAATGATCTTCCAGAAATCAGAGATGCCTGAACCATTTGTCAGATACCTGTGGCTCTGGGAGGCAGGTGATAGGATAATCTGGATGTTCAGTTGAATCATCCCAGGCATCAGAGAAATATCTCTTTCCATCTGCCATGAGCAAGTCTCAGCCCCCAGACTCCAACATCTCTAGTGCCTGGGAAGGTTTAATGGAGGCACTGTTGTGTTCTCCTGAATCCTGTTTTAAATAAGGTTCTCCAAGAGTTCTCTGGGCAAAGTCCTCACCTTTGTGCTTGTCCACACCATGACTGCTCAGGCTGATGGCGCTCAAAGACTTGAAAGTATTTTTTATGGGAACAGGATCATCCTTCCTGTCCTGACCCAATACACACTCAATTTCTGCTATTTTGCACATTGGTAATATATTCTGCATTTTCTACAAGTCTGTGTAATCTTGCTGGTTACTGTATTTTCACATAAGAGGTGACTGTACTTTCATGGTCTGGCAAAGTGCTACCCAGAGTACCTCAGCAAAGCATACCTGCACAGAGGGGTCGCAAAGTTTTGCCTCCTCTAATATTGTCCTAGTTTACATGGAGTTCAATCTAAACAGGACTTTGACATCATACCTTTTATCCTTGCTTTGGCTCTGGAAGAGAAGTTTACATCCTCTTTCAAAGCACTTAGGAACAGCCACTGCTAAAGGCAAAATGCAGATGCTCAGACCAAGGACCTTGGAGCTCCCTCCCAAACTCTTTGGCAGGGGTCCCTCAAGGACCACAACACAAAGGAGGGAGACAGATTATTCCTACCTCAGTCTGGCTCAAAGGTAAGACAGTTGAAGCACACACTCAGCTTGGACCTCAGAAGTGCTCCAGGGCCTCCAAGTACAGAGCTACAGGCCTCAGGGACTTAGCAATTTCTTGATCCTTCTTGTAACTCACTGTGTACTTTGACTTTGTTTTTTACTTCCTTGTTATAAAGTGTTTTGGGACACACAGGATGGAGGCTGTGAGGATTGACGTGTAATCAAATGCCCTTTGTGCTGCTATCTTCATTTGTAGGGGACCACATATGATGCCACGATGCCACTACTGGTCCTTCCTGGTTTTATATTCCAATGACAGCTAGATGTAATTCACATCACAAAGTCACGTGGTTGAATTCCATTTATGCTGAACAGGGAGAGATGGTGCTCATGTACAGTGATCCCAAAAGCCAAAGCCATGTATCCCAACCAGCTAAAAAGATGTCAGCTGGGGGGCCCCAAAACTCACCTCCTGTCTAGATTTAGGTAGCCAAGATGTTCATGAAATTCAGCATGTGTGTGATTTTGAGGTGGCAAAAGAATATCTTGTTTATAAAATTCACTGCCTAGTTCACTTCACCTGAGATGACTTAACTGCAGCTATCCAGGAAGTCTGTGGGTCCTGAATTCCATGAGGCAGGAGGAACACACCCAGCACTTCAACTCCACAAGCTGCAGCAATTGTGCCCTGCCATAGTCAGAAGCTTCAAGCACTTAAGAGTAACTTTGCTAGAAGTCTGAGAGTTGCAGAGCATTCCAAGTATCTGAGCAGGTTATGCAATAAGTGATTTTGGAAGGCGTCTCTAAACGTACAGTTTTGAAACTCAAACTTTCATCACCTCAGTACAGTCTTTTTGTTTGCACCCTTAAGGAGGTATACAGGAGTTCCCTACACAGGTTGTTCACACAGACTTCAAATCAATGTGGTAATTCTCTTCATTAGCAGATTTCCTTGCAGTGTTTCATCTTTGCTAAAAATAAAAAGTGCTTGGGCGCTTGAATATGTTGTGAGAGGTACAGTTTTTCTTTTCAGAAGTGAATTTAATCTTGAAGTTCACTCTAGCAACTCCTGATTTTGCAGTATTATGTTTCAGAGAATTGCACGCTTCTTTCATCTTCTTTTCTGCTGAGCACCACAA
This sequence comes from Tichodroma muraria, assembly GCA_013390105.1. Lineage (NCBI taxonomy): Eukaryota > Metazoa > Chordata > Aves > Passeriformes > Sittidae > Tichodroma > Tichodroma muraria. Next base: position 1,251 of record WAAG01039457.1, on the reverse strand, counting down.
TGTGCTGTACTTGACAGTACTGTGCAGATTGCAGTACATCAATACATCCATGATATTCAAGATATTTGTGTAGTTCACAGGGAAAGCTTATCCTTTGTTTGGCTTCGTGGGACAATTAGGAACTATTGCTTAGAATTGATTCTGAAATAAGTCAAATATCTCCTTGAAACTAAAAATAGAGAAAAAAAACTATTGTAAGAATCAAGATAGTCTGTATACTTTGTTTCCATAGAGCATCTCAAAGGGTATATAAAACAAAAAAAGGCAAGAGAACTAAATGAACAAACAGCTCTATCCATCTAAAATCATCTTTCTTTTCTTTTGAATGGAAGACAAAACCTAGGTAACTGTGAACAGTAGTTTTCAGCTGCTTTTAAATTTATTTATTTTTTAACCGCATATCCTTTAGCCATACTTCAAAGATCTCCATAAATGGCCCTTAGAAATAAAGGTAACTTTAGAAGCTTTCCCCACCAGCAAACTATGGTATAATTGAAAGTCTTAATTCCCTACTAAAAATGTGGTACCTCTTAAACCAGTAGCTGAAAAATGGTCCAGATTGCTTTTGGAATTAAGTTGTTATAAGATTTTGTGTAGCAGACTCACAGGTATTCATTTGAATAAGAAGACACAATTTTATTTTATTGAGCACCAATCTCATCGAAATTTTAACCTTTTAACTTTAATTTTGCTACCTGGTGATAGCCTAGTCCCCATGATATAGGTAAAGAGAAATCTCTACTTTCAACTGATACTTTTCTTTCACTTCTTAAAATAAGAAATAACAAATTAAAAGTAATCATAAATCCAGAAGCTGGGAGGCACAGATTGTGATAAGGTCAAAATGCTGACTGCATCAGAGAATTCATAACCAATTTCTGTTCTTACATTAGTACAAAAACTGATTAGTTCTGCTAACACTGGTCCACTTGCACAGAATTTTTCTGGCATTAGTGCATGAAGTTGTCTTTGAAGTTGTTTTACGTATTTTCACTTGACAAATCCTTGAATGTGAAATGGGAAATGTAAATAGAAGGGCAATACATAGATAAAAATTAATGGGTTGCAATGAAAAGGCAGTAAAATATTTTGTTATGTAAAGTTCTGCTGAAACCATGAATCACAAGACCAAAATAAATTCCAGATAGATTGCTGCTGTTCTTTTATTCTGCTTGAGTTTTTGTTATTGCATCAAATTGTTCCAAGAATATTTTAATCTTTAAAATAATATTTTTAAAAGGCCAATTAAAC
>WAAG01039431.1:1731-14779 GCA_013390105.1 Tichodroma muraria | reverse complement strand
CCAAATCAGACCTAACTGACTCAAGGTGAAGGCTGGATGTCATGACTGCATTGGGTCCTGGGAGTTTTCAGTGTACATGGTGTTGATTGTGTGCTTGTCACAACTCTATAGAAGATTGCAGCATGTCTAGCCATATTAAGAGTTTGGGGATAAAGGGAGAGTCAAGAGGGCTCTTTTGGCAGGAGTTATGATGCACGGGAAGATCTTTTAACCTCAGAACTCACCACGTCAGAAAGGCTGATGTTCAATGGCAAAAGAAGTGTAATGGTCAGAAAGGGAGCTATGGGGTTTGTGTGAATATCTTAGATGATCCAGTTTAAACTTGAAGGCATACTAAGTCAGGGAAGTACATGTTGCGTTTGTTATTTAATCTATCTCTTTGAATTATTTGGATAACCTTAGCGAAGATACACTCATTTTGGAATCTGAGAAGCCTGCATGCATTATATTCTATGTATGTGACATGTCTTTTAGAACATGGGCTCATATTATTGAACCTCTGGGAAAACGTTACATGTAAGCTATTTAAGCTGAAGTTGCACCAGTATTTACCTGCAGATACATTGCAGCTCTCTTCAGAACATTCTGTCTGTGTGAACCAGAGTGGGGGAAAGACACCAATTCATCATTGGTGCTTGCTCTAGTTCAGGCACCAGAGCTCCAGCGTGCTCCCAGATTTGGTAACAGAGGTGTAAGCAGGGTTAATCTTCAGATCTAAACATTTTATTGTGAAGTCCCAGCTCTCAAGTGTTAGGAAATGGAAGAGCTGCTGGTAAGACCATGTGCAAAGGTCTCAAACCTGGCTCATTTTTGCTTCCTCTCTGGCTTAGGAAGCTCAGACTCATGGTATGTAGGCAAAGCAGTCATTTTTGCCTGAGCAAGATTCAGCTCTGGGGAGCTCTGCTAGCATAGTGGCGTTCAGTGTGGGCTTTTTTCCAAGTGTCAGGGGTTTGGTGTAGCACAAGATGGAACATAGCTCTCTTGGGTGAAAGCAATGCTGAGGAGAAAGCTGAAATTAAGCCACAGCACTAGAAACAAAAATATTAATTCTGAGTACAAGTTTCATAATTAATTAAAAAAAACCCCTTTGATTCAGTGTTTTAAATTATGGAAGCTCTTGCAAGATGCTCTCAACTCTGAAGTGTGTCCTAAAGTAGTTTTTCATCTATTCAGATGGCAGGGTAGTGTCAGGAATGTCACATTCTGTGTGTGCAGATGTGTAATAGCATTCATGAGCTTCCGTGATGACACAGGTTTTGTTGGAGCTCTCTGACTGTAACAGATCTCAAATAAGTGATTGTTCTGAGTAAATCATCTATGCTACTGTTTTCCCACTGCAAACAGAACAGATCCATTTTTAAACAGGCTGGATAAAAATGACACAGAATTCAATGGAGGTAAAAAAAGGACAATTTCAACTGTATTTTCCTTGATGTTTCCTGAACTCTTGTCATAATTGTTTGGGGTTTTTTTATTGCATGGTTCTTTCTATTCAAAAACAGGCAAAGCTTTGGAAAGTGTTTCCTCCTATTAATAAACATGGAAATAATACACAATCATTCACTTAATATTTTGTCTCTTACACAGCTACAAAAGGGGCAGGGCTTGGGAGAATTTTGATAAGGCTTTTCTCCAAGCCACAGCTGAAGAGAGCTGCACTTTTGTTTCTTAGATTTCAGATGCTAATTGCAGCAAGATACTTGTCCAATGCATTAGTGAAAGCCTTCAGTAGGACAAAGGTGCTTCAGCAGTCAATATTCACAGCTGAGCAGATGAGCTGAAGCCTCAGTATTTTACTGGGGAGCATGGTGCTGTCTGCCTGATGAGCCATTGTGGGAGGTTCGTGACCTCTCATGGTCATTAGAGAGCCCATGTAAAATTTTGTGAAGAGGCGCTGTCAATCCAATACAGATGACAGCAGCCTGGCTCTTGAAACTCTCACTGCAGTTTCATGCAGTATTGTCTTAGATTATGATTTACAGGACATCTACAAGATATTTCACTTCAGAGCAAGCAGAACAGCAGCACCAAGTAGGGCAGCATGCCTGAGCAAGGTCTCATGTACGTGCACCCTTAGAGGAACAGCCTTTGGAAGGACCATGATTTACAACACTCTCATGCCGAAATAGGCTGCTGTTTTTGAGGATATCACAGGCCACTCTATCCACCTTTCAGCTCATCTGCTTTCTTTCTGCTTGGCCCCACTCCCCTGCTCTTGGGGAGTAACCTCATCCTCCACCAGCACACAGAGGCATGACCCAAGCCAAGAGGGAGATTTCGGGCAGCTTCTGGCTAAGCAGGTAACTGGTTCTTCCCTACCATGCCCCTCATCCCATGGCTTCTGTTTAAACCCTAGCTGAAACCAGATAGTGGTGAATGTGCTGCTGCTGCTGCCGCTGCCATGAAGCAGAGGGCAGTCCAGAGGGAACCGTGCTGCCTTTTCTTGCCCTCTGCTCTTGGGGGCACATTCCCCATGGCACTGGAGTCCCTGGGGCACTGCTTCTGCTGCAGAGGTGTGTAGTGTTACTCAGGGAAAAACAAATGTCTGAGGCCAGAGAGGACCCACACTCATGTACTTAATTAATACAGTGGTTTGAGACTGCAAAGGTTCTACTTAATAGGACACATAAGAAATAAAAGACATTTATGTTCCAGAGTATTCTGTTTTAAACTGCAATGTCAGCTAAAATGTGTGTATTTTTAAATTTAGCTTCCATCCTGTATCAATTCCAGAGCCAGTCACATTTTCCCTGTGGTAATATTACTAAAGTCATTCTCATCGAGCCCATAACTTTATTTTGTCTCTCATCACTCTTTGATAACTGGAAACATACCACAGATATTAGGCATATAGTGGAAATGAAGAATTATAGGAAAGGGTTGTCTCATTCGTGGGAGTGACAAAGTATTTCGCTGTTAAGAACATCAGCCACAGACTGTCTTTTGGAGTAATTCACATTTAAAAGGTTTTCAAACCGGTTTTAGTGATACACCTTCTCTTTAAAAGCCCCAAAGTGTCTGCATTATATTCTTTGTGGATTCAGACTTTTTTTTTCTATTTCAATTGCAGCAATTAAAAACGTTAGATCACAACCACATTTCGGGTGTGGGGTTGGGTGGGGTGAGGGGAAGATATGCTCATTGTTCCGCATTTTACTTCATTCTCATGCCAGCCTTATTCTGGGAAGCACTATGAGCAAATGTCCTGTCTAAAATGATTTTGTTTTACTGAAATGCCTATCACTGTTTCATTTTGTTTTCAGCAATATTCCTGCCCATCGCTGGGTGTTCCTGTGAGAACGAGATGCCATCTTGTGGTCGGATTTTCATCTCCCAAACCTGAGCTTGCATTTCTGAGAAACTAGTTCAACTGTCTTGACAGCCTGAGAATGCAAAATAACTAAACCTGCATTTTTAGATTTTATTATGAAACTCAAGTCCTCCACTAAGACGTACAGGGTTTTACTGGGCAGTTAAAAACTGGGCAGTTTCGAGGTAAAAATGCCTTCTATTAATCATGATGTAGAATCTGACATTTGGAGATAATTTTTAAGTTACTGAAACAAAATGCTGATATGAACAAATTCTTTTTTTCCAAAGTCGAGCAAACATGTTAGTTTTGGAAAGTGTAATGATTTTGTGCAGCTGCTTGGAAAAAGGTAGTGCAAGCATTATTCAAAAGAAAGCTTATGTTTTCCATAATTTAGAATGATATAAATAGCAGTTAGGACTTCCTCATATTTCCCACCTAACTTCTCAACCTCAGGTACAAAGCTGAGAAATAAGAATATGAAAAAGTAAAATCTGCCTGGAGCATAAAGTTTATAGACTTTGGGAATACTTACTTAAATACGATTCTTAAATCTTAAATAAGATTTTTGTCCAGTTGGTTATTCAAATATTGCCCATAAAGTTAAAATCTATTGCTTTTGAGATGCTACTCCCCGTGCTCGGATATATTTTGTGCAATATAAAGATCCACTTTCTTATTCCATCCTTTGGTAAATGAAGGAAAAGCCAAGGGTATGACTGCAGAAATCTTCTAGCAATAGAGGATAACTGCTATCAAGGTTTCTTCATAAGGACAGTACCATGAGCTCTGTAGGCAGAGCAGCAGCCCTAGTTGTGTCAGAAACAACTCCAGTTGCTGGAACAGCTGAGGAATGAAAGCAATAACATGGATATGATGCTGCTCTACCTGCCACTCCTTTTGGTCTATAAGTTTAGTCCAGATTGGTTCTAAAAAACAGTCTACAGCTATTGGACCTGCTCTCAGGGTGCAGCTGCACACAGTCTGTGGACAGACACTGCCTGTGTTGGGGCTAAATGGACTCAAGGGCATGCTGACCATGGACACGTGTCTCTACTCAAAAATGAAGCATGCCCAGAGACTTCCCTGCGAGTCAGGACTGCCTGCTGTGGGACAGCCCATGTCTGTGCCAGTTCACCATCTGGCTGGCAGATGGAGGTGGCTGTAGGCACACTGCCTGCTAGCCAGGGCCACCCTGCTGCTTTCGCTGCCAGACTGTGCCTGGAAGCAGCTCTGGGGAGCGCTCGCTCAGCTGCAGGGGGAGCTGGGGCAGGTTAGGGTAGACATCTGTGGTCCTGTGCTCAGGAACCTGCTTGGATTGACTAGATGGACAAACATCAAGTAATAGAGGAGCTATGTGTCCAGCCAGGGGAGGAATAGAGCAATGTGGATTGTTACAGATTGTTTATTTGTTACTTGGTGTAATTCTGTGCATTTCACAGGAAAAGACACCCAGACCTGAGGCACTTGCAGGATGAGGGGAGAAAGGCAAAGGCTCAGGGATGGAAATGCCTGGCAAAAGCTGCTGAGACAGCCTTTGGCAGTGCTATGACCAAAATCCACCTGTGCGAAGTGGAACCTGCAGCCACTTCCCACTGGTGCCCCTGACCCAATCAACACCTGGCCTCATGCCCCAGCTGAGCAGAGGGATGCAGGAAGGTCTTGCCACTTCCATGTCATGTCCACCTCCGTGCTGCAAGGCAGGTGATCAAGGCAAGTTAGGGGAGTGGAGGAGTGGGATGCTATCCCAGGCCAGCCGTGTAATAGCGCCAGACAACACGTGGTGCCACATCTTAACTGGTGTGAATTTGAGGAGGAACATAACGAGTAAAAGTGTGAGTGTAAGCTGAGGATACAGTGAAGAAAGAGCCTCTATACTGCTGTAAATTGATTTTTTTTTTTTTTTGGCAGCAAAGAGGCTTTTATTCCCACTGCATTGCAATGAGGGCTTCAAAGCCCATTTAAGTGCCTGTTTGCCTTTCCTTTTACTCTGCATTGCAGCTGGCATGACCAAGGAAAACAGTTTGCTCTGAATGCACATTAAAGCTTGGCCAGTGTATGTGTTAAGCAGAAGTGCTACAGCACCATTTTGTAGCCAGCAGGCATCAGGATCAGAGAAAACAGCGGAGGACACGATGGCAGTTCCATTTCTCCTGGGTGCATCCTCATCCATTTCAGCTGAGCACAGCCACTGGCGCTCTGGGCTTTGCTCAGACATGCCACATGGAAAGGGATGGAACCAAAGGAAACACAGACTACCAGAGCTGCGTTATTGAGATCTGACTGACTTCTTTCTTCTGTAGAATTTCTCTACATCTACACATTTATTTTGAAAATGTTGCCAAACAGGCATGAAAATTTGTACTGAATGTTGTTTTTTCCTCTCTGCTCTTATTATTTTTTGGTTTTTTTAACTGGTTGCTACACTGATTGGTATTAGAAAAGAGGAGTGAAGAAAACGCATTTTTAGTTTTTTGCAATTGATCCATTCCCCTCCTTCCTATAACTGTCAAATTTGACAAGTAGCAAATAGAGCAGCACCACATCCTGCCTTGAGTCAGCTCGGGAACACGCCCTATTGCAAAGTCAGCATGATCAGGAACTGAAGTGTCTGTAAACATCAGTGTATTTTTCATAGACTGTAGAGGTGAAAGAAACCCCTGTATTTTTTCACTCTGGTCTTCTGCATAAAGAGGACATAAAGCTGTTCTCTCCAACTGGATTACAGCCTGTTTCAAAAGACATTTAATTTCATTTTAGAAACCTTTGCATTTCCCCTGACAAATCACTCCACCTGTTAATTACCTTATTTCAGGGAAATTCTGTCCTATTTCAAGTCTGAGTTTATCTGGCAGAGTTCAGCTTCTAGCTGCTGAATCCTGGTAACCTTCTGTCTGCAGAATGGAAGAGCCAGGCTGGAGGAGCTGTGCCATTTTCCCAGGGAGGAAGGGGAAATGTGTGGCTGTTGCTCCTGTATCACTAAAAAAGCAAATGGGCAGCCCCAGACAGTGCTGATAGCAGGTTACAACCCCATTAAACCTTTCCTCCTCCCTCTTCATTAATTTATGCCTGTAAAAGTAACCCCAAAACCACCACTCTTTCATGTGTAGATATGTATCTAAAAAGATTGTAAGATCTCTTACCCTTTCTCAAACAAACTGAATAACTCAGTTCTAAGAACCCCTTCCTCATTCTGGATCCTTTTTGTGTCCTATCTTTGAATCTCCTCTCTCCAACATCCTCCTTGGCAGCACACTATTCTAGCAGCAGTCTTACAATTGCTGCATACAGAACCAATATAACCTTCCAGCCCTAGCCAAACATTTCTTTTTATGTTGATTTTTCTGTGTTACAGCCATCACCAAGCCCTTTCCCAACTCACTGCTTTTCATGAGAAGCAGTCTTTCATGAGAAGCATACGTGGATATGTCCACGTATCTGTCCACACAGATACGTGGACATATCTCCAACAGGGTGAGTGCAAAGTCTCTCCAAGACAGACCAGCCTTGGATGGGTGGCCTTGCAGCAGGGTGGTTGTCTCCAGGACAGGCCTGGAGTTCTTCTCATGTTGTGACATCTTCAGTCCTTCCTTGGCCAGTCGTGTAGAGCTGTGAGTGCAGGCCTTGGTCTGTGGTGGTCTCTAACAGGTTATGCTCCTCAGGTATTTCTTCTGTGATTCTATGATGTATGAAAAGTTGCAAGAGCCATATTAAGTGACCCAAGAAGCTTTTAGCAGTCCAAAAATGGAGAGAAATACTTAATCTGGGTGCTATCAGCTCACAGCAGCCTGGAGCACCCAAACACCCACCACAGCTCTCAGGGGAGATTCCTGTGGCAAAATAACCTGTGTATGTTCCAGACCATGTATGTATACAGAGTTTGTACCAGACCCGCCCTGCTTCCCTGTTTACAGTTTAGTTTGTAGATGTTCAGGATTATTTTGCAACTCTAGCAGCATAGATTATACTATGGCATCACTGTAACATCTCAGCAACTCTGTCTGAAGTGACACTCCTGGAAAGATCAAAACAGACAATGATTAATTGAAAACTCATGAAGCTATTACCATCCTCCCACATGCTAGAACAGAGAACTTTCTTGTTCTCACTAATTAGATTTCTTGGGTAAAAAAGCCATCACAAACTAGTTTTTAGATTTTTTGTTAAGTAATTTTTTTAAAGTGTATTTTAAAGGAATTATTCAATAATGTTTATCTACAGTGTTAAAACTGCAAAGTGTGGGACACTGCTTACAAACTGGAAAATTTCCTGTTATTTCCACTTATTTGATGTTCTGACAAAAAGTCTGACCATTTTGAATATCAAATAGGCATCCACTTCTCTGCTTTCACCTCAGAAGTAGAACAAATACTGTCAGTTCTACTCAGACCCAGCATGAAGGGCTTGTCTCTCACTGTACCTGCTCAGAGTCCGAGCTAATCCTTTCGTAGCACTTGTCTACTAATATTTAACAGGCTCCAACACTCTGGGTTCAGTGACCAAAACCGGCTCTTGTAAAGTCATCCCGTAGCTGGATTTTTTTTTTTATTTCTAATGCTTAATCATTGCCATTGTGAATATTTTTGATTACTTAGAAATTCTGACATGACCTTAATACATCATTCGTAAAGAATTACTGCAGAAGTGGCAAGTTAATTTTGCAGTGCAAATTATGAAGACAGTAGTAATATATTATTGGCAGAATTTAGTCACAAATACAAGATAATTCTTCTACTAATACAAACATAATTTTATCCTTCAGTTATTATTAATTTATATATTTTGCTTTTATGTGGATATTTTGTGTTTAATTATTGCTTTCTATCACTCCTGAAAAAACATAAGATATTTTTATCTATAAATAAAATATTATCTGTATTCAGCAATTAATGGCAAGTAACACCATTAGGACTTTAAATAATTAAACATCACAATTTATTTCTTGAAATAAGACATGAACTAAAACGGAGGTAAAGAAAGTCTCAGGCTCCTTTTCCAATTTTAAATACACTTAAATACTATATTCATGTCAGGCTCATAATTTAAATGCATTCTTTGGTTATCCACTGTAAAAATGATAATCTCAGTAAATTCACTTGGTAACACTGCAGAAGCTCCCAAGTAGCTGTATCATAGGAATTTTGCACAGCATCCAAAATGTGACAATGAAAAGAGAATCCCTTTATTCTTCAGTGCATTTTCACGAAAGCAAAAGGCATTTCAGTTTATCTGGTTGTCATTTATGTGTCCCATTAAATAAAAAAAAGAAAAAAATTAAAAAGGCTATTAACTATGACATACATCGGTCTTCAGGATTTTTATGGGACCTGCAGCTGTGAAATCCAATACCTGAATATGTCCTTTCTTTTTCTGCGTCCTTTCTCTTTGTCCTGTCTTGGAAGGGAATGAGGTTATTGCCTAAAAGTAATAGGACCAACAAAGGTGCATTTCCCCTCCTGCTGTTAGTGGGGAGGGTGAGCTTTCACTCTAGCCCTTAAGGTGGAGGACAAAGAGAAGTGATGTATCCTCCTTTCTTCCACCCACAGTTTATGGACCCCTTCTGATGCCTAGATGGGAGAAGTGGAGTTCCCATCCACAGTGGGCTGTTTGGGCAAGAGAAAAAGGTGCCTTGGATGGCTTCATTTGTGGAGCCTTCCTGGCCCACTCCTCCTCTCTGCTGCCAGATGCTGCCACAGGCAGCACTGTCTCACTTGGAGATAAGGTTGGAGAGCTGACTCCTTTTGACCAAGGAAGATGGGCAAGGTGTGAGGAGCCCTCTGCAAGGTGTGTGATAAAATCAAGAGGAAAACAGTAGTGAAAAGTATATATTGATCAACGTCTACCTTGTTCTGCTGCTGGTGCAGCTGAGGGAGTCTTAAGAGACCACTGGTAGCCCTGGACCCATGCCCAGGAGGCCACTAGTGTGGATGAGGAGGGTTGCAGCTGGGCTGAGAGATTCTCCATCAGCGAGGACATTCACCCTGCTGGCAGCAGCTGAGGCTGGACAGGGCTATGGCTGCACTGCAGGCTGCACCTGCATTAGTTCATCTTGTGGGTGGGAGATGTTACAGCAAATATCCCAGCACAGACACTCCTTCAGCACAGCACTTCAGAGCACTTTCGGGTTGCAGGGTCTGGATTTCTTTGGAAAAACTGGAAGGTTGGTGCTGCTTTAGGAGTGCCATGGATGTGTCACAGCCATAGGTGTGCTTTCAGTTTACAAAGCTGGGCTGGAGCTGGAAACATGGCCCATACAGGACAGGTGTAATATAGGCACCAGGTCCTCATGTTTCACTCCAGACACCCGCTCCAATTGATCCACAATACTTACTGATACAAAAACCTTATGGAAGAGTGCCACTCCCTCAGCCTCCTGCCTGCCCACCCAGCCCTTGCTGTCTCTTCCAGCCAAGGTCTGAGCTGTGACTGGATCACCAAAACAGCCTGGGTCAAGACTGAGACATGGGTTATATTTTGTCTTGAGCTGAACTGCTTGTTTGGCAGGACTGAGAGTGCAGCATGTTGCCCTGAACACCGGAAAAAACAGCTCCATACTGGGGAAGGGCGGTCATCGCCTTAGTGTTGCTGAGAATTTGCAGAAACAGCTTTTTGCTGTCAGCCTTACAAGAAGCTGTAGCGTGCTTCCAAGACACCTTTTCACATCGGGCTCCCTTCTCTTATTTAGTCCAATTAGTAGGAATTTTTGAGGTCAAGTCAGTCAATTTAGGAAAAATACAAACACCGTTGACAACTGACACTTGAAGCTCAATAGTTATGCAAAGATTGCTCAGTAAGAGTAGGTATTATATTCCTCATTATTCTTCTGTGACCTGGCTCCATGATCCATTCATGAGGGCAAAATTATTTTAATACATTAAGTGGAACCTCTGCCAGCTTTTGGATTGATATAATTTGTGGTTGATGAACTCTTGTTCATCATCGTTGAATTCTGAAATAGGTTCTTTCACAGGCTGCTGTTGGGGAAAGCTTGCCAAGTCTGAACTATTTTTTCTTGTTTTTTTTCTGTATGCTTCTAAACCCCTGGATGAAGCTTTAAAGGTTAACAGAGAGACATCAGGAAATAATTACTGTTTCTCAAAGGACACCCTCTGCATGGTATCTTCCTGGGTTACTCAGTGAAACTGTTGAAGGCATAAAATCCAGTTATTTTAAAGTAGGTCCCAATAGACAATTCCACACTATAATTCCACGCTATAATTATAAACTGAGGTAAAAAAAGGTGTCTGTTAGAGTGATGAACTTGCCTAATTGACTAAAGCTACTTATTTTCTTTTAAATTATTTTTTGATTATTCAATCTGTTTGATATGGAAATCAGGATTGAAATATTTCCCCATCAACTTTCTGAAAATCAGGCAAACTTGCATCTTGCCAGCACAGCTGGAAACAAAATTGGGATGATATGAAAAATGATACAAGTAAAGGATTTTCTAGAAAGGTTTTGTACAGATAAAGGCCTATTGATTAAGTGATATTTGTGTAGAAGTCTTACTAGAAATGGCAGAAATTATAGTTAGAGGTCATCAAAGCTTCTAAGAGCTCCACTCCTTCGTAGATACATGTGCAGTTGTATTCTATCTCTTCCCCTAAGAAACAGAATGAAGGTTTGATGTTTTTTTTTTTTGTTTTATAACTCCCATTATACTATGTGGGGTTCCTGAAGCCATAGCTTACTGGTTGGTCACTAACTAATTTATGTCAAGAGGGACTTTGCCTTGATAAGAGATAAACTTCAGAAGAAAAAGGAAATTTATGCTATAAAAGTAGTATGACATTTGATTACAGAAATTGGTATTAAAATGCATGAAAATAAAAAAGAAATCTATGAAGTGCAGTTCTCCATGATGTTTAGCAATTTGAACTGCTCCCACATCTCGGGTAGCCTGAGGGCCTGGCACTTGACTCCCCTCACACCGAGGAGTGTCCTTTGTGACCAGATTTTCTCTCTTTGTTCAACATGCAGTCTTCTCCCTACCCATCTCATCAGCCAGCAGGATGCCCTTCCCACCTTTTCTTCCATTCTTCAGCACAGTTTTAGCATCACCGAGCTCTTCTATCCTACCTGCCTGTGATCATTTATAGATCTGCCCTCCTGAGCAGAGGGACTCATCCTTCTCTTCTCTCCCCTGGAATTGGGTTCAGAGATACAAACTACAAAGGCTTTAAATGGGATATGTCCCAATCCTGGCTGCTCTGCACATGCACTGATGCTGCAGCCATTACCCAGCAGATCTTTCCTGCTTAAAGAGCCTCTCTGCTTATTGTATAATTTTCAGGATTGGTACAGCACTTTAAAGCCTGTGCTATAGAAAAGTGCTATTTCATAGTGCTGATACCTGATTATATCCACAACCTCTGGCTCAGTGCTAACACATTGCCACCGGGACAGGTGACAAATTAGTGACTGGGACGACAGACTCAGAACTCAAATGGAGCTATCCAGCCTTTCCAGCATGTCCCTTTTCTCCTGTCACCTTTTAGTGGTTTTAAAAGTTCTGTTTCTGTTTTATAATTGGACAATCCCAGCTCAGCTTCAGTGGCTGCACAGAGCAGGACTCAGACTCTGGAGCACTGAAGATCTGTTTAGACCCTGATATTGCTGGCAAAACTGCTTCTGAGCAGCTGCTTCTTGAAGGTGCAGAGTTGTGAGAAAGGGGGGTGTGGTGATCCCAGGCAGGAGCTTCACAAGAGCAGGGAGTCAGGAATGCCAAATCCTGCAGGTGGCAAATCCTGCTGCTTCTGGGGGAAAGATGCAGGTACCTTCCCCAGCCAAATCCTGCCATTAATCGTGGCTCTGTGGTGAGGTTTTGCACCTTGCAGAGCTCTGTGCAAGGCACTTGAGGAACCAAATCACAACAGGGGGAGGCACCAGGGATTCTTGTGTTGGTGATATCCTGCTGTCATGAGGAGTAGAGCCTTTTTGACCAGTTTTGCTCCTCGGCACTTCCAAGAAGTCAGGCTAACCAGCAGAGTTCCTGGGGGCTTCTTGAATACTAGAGGTGTCATTATGGTAAACATAAGTGGAGCTATGGGTCTTGTTCATTCAGGTTAGAGCTTACATCCAGCACGTGCTGGTGGCCTTGAGCCTTGAGTCTCAACCTGTGTCTCTAGGCATCCATATTACTTGTGTTCAGTGCTAACTGATCCGCTGGGAGAGGTCGGCACCTGCCTCCTGTTTGAATTTGTTTGGTTCACCAAGATTAATGGGCAGGAAATAATGCTGTGTCTAGCACCAGTCTGTGAAAAGCTGATAACAAGTTGTGCAAATCTGGTGTTTTCTAGAAAATGTAGATCAACCAAGCAGCTGCAAAATACAGTTGGCCTCATTGCTGTCAGAATTGTCCTGGCAAAATTTACCAGGGAGCACAGTGGCTGCAGAGCATCAATTCAACCTTATACACCATTGAGTGCCATAGCTGAAGATAATGCATCCTTGATGGAAGTTAGAAATCCATTCTCAGGGGAGAAAAAAGTTCTCTCTGCCCTTAGTGAATAATTCAACTGAGGAGTTTTGCTTTGGGCAACCTGTGAAAGTAGTAGAGCTCCATGTATAAAATGGTATTTCTGAAAGCTTTACCCATTAATTTAACATGACTTATCTCAATTCCAGCCTTCTGTATCCAGCACAGCCCATCTTCTGCTTTGCCAGTCAAGACTGATGTATTCCTCTGTGGCACAAAGCAAACCAGCTGCTGGCAAACCTCAATAGCTTGCTTCC